>PVKH010011248.1:0-17859 GCA_004027955.1 Chaetophractus vellerosus
CTGGAATCTCTGTGTAACATTCATGTAATCAATGTATCCTAAAAATGTATATAGATATATAAAAAATTAAAAAATTAAAAATAAATAAATAAATAAATTAATTAATTAATTAAAAATAAAATGGGCAAAAGACTTGAATAATCATTTCTCCAAAGAACATATTTAAATGGCCAAAAACCATATGAAAAGGTGCTCAACATCATTAGCTATTAGGGAAATGTAAATCAAAATCACAATGAGGGGAGATGTTGCTGAAGCAGTAGAGTGCCCACCTCTGACATGGGATGTCCCAGGGTCAGTTCCCAGTGCCTCCCAAAGAAGGCAAACAAACAACGAGCAGACAACAAGCAGACATTGAGCAAAAACAATGAGCAGACAACAAGCAGAAACAAGGAGCAAGACAACAATGAGCAAACAATGAGCAGACAATGAGCAAAAACAGAATGAGCAGGGAGCAGATGTGGCTCAAGCAGTTGAGTGCCTGCCTCCCACATGGGAGGTCCCGGGTTCAGTTCCCAGTGCCTCCTAAAGAAAAAACAGACAACAAGCAGACAATGAGCAAAAGAAAAAATAATGAGCCAACAATGAGCAAAAATAAGACAACAAGTGCAAACAACAAGCAAAAGCAACAAGCAAATAGATGAGGGAGACATCTCTGGTGGGGACCACAGTGAGATGCCATTTCATACCCATGAGAATGGCTCCTACTGAAAACATAGAAAATAAGTGTTGGAGGGGAAGAAATAAGAACACTCATTCATTGTTGGTGGAAATATAAAATGGTTACTTCTTCCATTCTCCCCAAGAACACCTTCAAGCTCTGATCTGCAGGCCCCCTATCAATGTTTTAACCAAAAGGAATAAATTTGGAATGACAGGATGCTAGCCAATAATAATAATAACAATAGTGACTGTTGGGCAAACATTTTTGTAAAAATATAGAGAATTTAGTATGCGAGTAGAGGGAGGAGGGAAATTTGTCAGGTTTGTATTGTAGCATTAAATGTGTGAAGTCAGTGATAAGACACAATTGTATAAGGCACCTAGACTATGGGGAAGGAAAGGGCCAGAACTGTGGAGTGTCCTACATTCTTTTGACCTCAAAAGTGAGGTAAACCATGAACATAAGTTAATCAAGATGAGTCAAAGTTAAGTGAAGTCCATATGTATATACACCACTTCCAGTTGCCCTGGCAATAACGTCATCTCCACATGCTAATGTATCCTAATGAGAAACCAGAGTGCATGTGAAATAAATAGTAATTGAGACAAAGCCCTATGTGATCCACCTTGAAGTAAGTTCTATCTTGGAAGTTCTGTGGAGGAGATCAAGACTGATTTTTCTTATAAGCAAATGATAGTGTCCTGGGGGCAAGACATTAATGTATATGTCAAAGGGCTCATTTGAGCCTATTTGATTGAGATCTTCTGGTTATGGTGCACTGACTTTGGTCAAAAATAGTGCAGATTACAATTCACCCATGTGGTGTCCCCTCTCCTGCCGACTGGTGTAATTGCCTATCAGAAACCTTAACTAGAAAATCCTGAAGGTTCTTCCCTAGGGCCAGAGCCAGTGAGGCAACCAGCCATGGTGCCAGGCTCTCCTGGCCCTTTCTAACACCCAGAAGGGTCAGGCCCACACAGAAGAGGAGGAATGGGAAAGGAAAATGATCTAAAAGCCTTTATTAATGGTATATCTAAGTAGCATGCTAAATATTTCACGTGTTATCTTCTGAAACATAGGATTTTTTATGCCTATTTCATGTAAAAGAAAACTGAGTTTCAGACAGGATAATTAATTTGTTAAGGTCTTTCATCTAGTAGGTGGTGGAGTTGGATTCAAACGCAAACCTGTCTGACTTTAAACCATGGGCTTTCTGGTAAAACTGATTCTAGAATAGATAAGCCTTCTTCAAATTCCTCAAATCCATCACACAGGCTCGCACTCCCTCCCTCACCCCACCTCGCACACTGAACCTACACTTAATGAACATTCTCAATGTACTAAAAAGTTCTGGTCAGGATCTCATGGGCAACAACCTGATTTTGCCTACAGAACTTCATGTGTAGGGTATACACAACCAAATTCCTAGCAGAATTTTTGGTGGGCCCTGAGAGTAGTTACTCCACTTCCTTACAGGACTGCAGAGAGACAGCCAGTCTTTGGACATGGGTAATTGTTTATAGGGGGGTTGGACACTGGATGGCCAAGCCCCAGCCTCTCCAAATATTCCCAGGCTCAACCCTGCAACAAAAGCAGCACAGCCAGCAGGGCTGCAACATGGTTCCCGGGGGTACAGCATGGGTCAAAGGTCAGAGGGCTCTCACTGAAGAGTGGACACTAGTTATTTCCCAGGTGTAAGTATAAACCTTATTTAATTTCATCAAAGCGTTAGTTGTACATTTAGGTACAATTTTACCAAAAATAAACAAAAACTTAAACAGACTACTTTCCTTTGTCTGCCATTGTTTTCCGTTGACCTAGGGGAAAAATGGAAACTCTAGAGGGCAGGGGGTGAAATGTTTGCTTATGCTTCCATCAACTCTCCATGTATTGCTCTGTTTTCAGCTTCCGTGTGTATACTGGTGGGTTTACATGATCCCAAATAGAGGATCTTTTAATGTAGTAGAATGAAATGGAGTAGAACCATTTTTTATTCTATTTATTTAGGGGTAAAATACTTAAAAGAGTCATCAAATTTAAAGATAAATTACTCTTTTCTTTTTTACAAAAAGACTTGCATTTCAATTTTGTTTGCCTTCCCTGTGATAACAAGCAACTATTAGTAGTAAGCTACCACACAGATATTTAACAACAAAAAAAAACACACACAAAAAAAACAAAAAATTATGCTTAATTTACTTTCTCAAGGTGACATTTTAGAAGTGAGTGAAAAAACTTTGAGTTATAGAGAGGGTACTTTGAAACAGATATTTAGAAATGGCAACATGTGACTTTGCTGCCAAAATTAAGTGGGCTTATTATCTATACAAAATCTTAAATCTGGACACTTTGAAAACTTAGAACACAATTTTCCAGCCTGTTTTAAAATATTCTACACAAAGAGTTTGGATGGATTTTGAGCACTTTAGTTTAAAAAAGTAAAAAAATAATGCCCCTTCTGTTTAGTCTGGGAGAACATTAGCTCACTGACATCATGAGTGTGATGGTTAGGCTAATGTGTCAACTCGGCCAGGTAATTGTGTCCAGGTATTAGGTCCAGCAAGCACTGGGCTATTTGTAATACAAGAGCATTTATGGACTTCGATCACCAATGAGTTTACTGCATGGATGGCTGATTACATCTGCATCAATCAGCGAGATTGGATCAAGAATGGATGATGCTTTTATCCATTCAGTTGACTGCCATAAAGGGAAACTGATTTCAACATTCAGAGAGAATTTCCCAGCTCGTTGTTTGACAGAGAACTTCTCCCAGGAACTCATCAAGGACCCTTCATCAGTCTTTCATCAGAGCCCCTGGCTTGCAGCCTGCCTGTGGAACCTGGACTTGTGTATCCTCACAGTCACGTGAGAGACTCTTATAAAATCTTATATTTTTAACAGATATCTCGTGTTGATTCTGTTTCCTGAGAGAACCCTGACTAGAACAATGAGACATCAAAATGTACCTAGTGAATTTCAGCAAAACACCTCTGAATTGGATATATGAAATAATTTCACAAATGGAGTCAAGGATGCACTTCATCCATCTGAATCTCTTTTTGAGGTATTTTTTCTACTTTTGGTTCCATTAAAACCAAGTGTTAAAATAAAGAGAACTGAAGAAACAACACTTGAATTACTGATACTACTAAGATTTTCAAAACTAGTAAAGCATACCCAATCAAGCATGTTCACTAATAACAGGAATAATAACAATAATAACAAAGGTTTATTCCATTAATATTAAAATTAAAATGATTATGAAATGGTTATTTATTTTGTCTATCTTCATATTTCACTTTTGTATGTTTTCTAATGGATTTATTAGTAAAACTCTACATGTTCCGTCTTTTTTTTAAAGATTTATTTATGTATTTACTTTTATCCATTTTAACACCACTTTCCCCCCATTTTTGCTGTTTTGTGTCCATCCACTGGGAAATTCTCTGTGTCTGTTTCCTGCCCTCTTTTCTCATCCTTCTCCTTTCTATCTTCACCAGGATTCAATCCTGGGAAACTCCCAGGTAGGAGAGAGGCATTCTGCCACCTGTGTCACCTCAGTTCCTGGTTTCCTGGCGCATCTCGTTTTGGCTCTCCCTTGTGTCACGCTCCTGTTATGTCATCATCTTGCTGGGTGGCTCAGCAGGGCCTGGCGGTGCACCCATGCATGGGGCCTGGGTGTTCACCGGCTCCATGCTCCACCTTTTTAAAGATTACTTTTGTAAACTGTGTAAGACCTCTTGGACAAAAGTCCATTTTTGAAGGGATGAGCAATAATTAAATGTTTTGATTTCTTGCTACCTTTATGTGTGAAGGCTCTGGGACAGATTTTATCAGATTTAGAAAAATTAAGTAACATCTGTTTCTTTCACCACAAGTAATAAAGAAGAACTTGATGACATAAGACATCCCCCAGAATAATCTCCCCCCAGATACAACTAATAAACAGACAAATCAGACTTGTGTGGAACTCTGGAGGACAGTAGAGACTGGAGAAGGACTCCACAAATGTTGAACCAAGAAAAAATAAAAATGGGGGAAAAAACACTGGGGAAAGGTGGGAGATTTACGACCCAGAACTACCAGTCTGGACCCTTCCCATACACGCAGTCCAAACAGTTTTAGAGTTGCACAGAGACAGCATGGCTCAGGGACCTTCTGCCAGAGATGCAGGCCACAGAGCTACTCACAGTAATGAGTTAGAGCCCCACGCATACCCAGGACCCAAGTCCACAGAGACCCAGAGCAGAACACAAGTGGCTAAGGAGTCCAACATACAAAAGTACCCCCAGGAATAAGAGAGACCAGGCAGAAATGTTGGCAAGAGGTGCACAGATGCAACCCAGACTCTGATTGAAAAGAGGGCACTGAGTGAGGGAGAGAAGTTAAACAAATTATAGGAACTGAGGAGAAAATTTTGCACAAAAACAAACAGAAAATGTCAGGGTTCCCAGAGAAGGAACAGAGGAAAGGAGGTGAAACAATTGCACATAAAAGGGCAACCTTAAATTTGTTTCATGTTTCCAGGGTGAGAATCAAGTGCAGAAGACCTAAGACAATCTGAATAAACACAGGCTACTCTAAAGGTCCAGTATAAGTTGGACCAACTGTCAAAGGAGGCCCTAACACACAGCGAAATCTATAATAAAACCCAAGGCAATAGGAAGAAACTGACCTTCAGAGTTAGCATATCAAAATAATCAGATCACCAGACATCAGGAAAAAATTATAAGCCATACTAAGAAACAGGAAGATATGGCTCAGTCAAGGGAACAAATTAAAACTTTAGAGGAGATGCAGACTTTGGAACAGCTAATCAAAGAAGTCCAAACAAATCTCCTAAATCAATTCAAGGAGATATGGGAGCAGAGAAAGTGTATGCTATTGAAGCTAAGTTGGTAACTTTTCAAATTAGTAGTTTATAGACATAGGTTGTGTAATACAAACCCCAGGGTAACCACAAAGAAAGTATCTAAAAAATATACAGATATAGAAATGAGAAAGGGTTCACTCAGATACATCACAAAAGATCAACTTTACAGAAAAGGAGCCTGCAATAGGGGAAAAGAGAGACAAAAGAAGATATGACATGTACAAAAACCAAAGGACAAAATGGCTGAAGTAAATACTGCCTTAACCGTAATAACACTGAATGTTAATCGGTTAAACATCCCAATCAAAACACAAAAATTGGCAAAATGGATAAAGGAGCATGAGCCAACCACTTGTTGTTTATAAGAGACTTACCTTAGACCCAAGACACAAATATGTTGAAAGTGAGTGGATGGAAAAAGATAGTCCATGCAAATGGTAACCAAAAAAAAGAGCTAGGGTGACTATACAAATATCAGATAAAATAGATTTTAAGTCAAACGCTGTTAAAGAGGATAAGAAGGACATTGTATATTAATAAAAGGGACAATCCACCAAGAAGAAAAAACAATCACAAATATTTATGCACCTAACCACAGTGCCCCAAAATACATGAGGCAAACACTGACAAAACTGAGGGGAAAATAGACATCTCCACAATAAGAATTGGGGACTTCAATATATCACTCTCATCAATAGATAGGACATCTAGATGGAAGATCAATAAGGAAATAGAACTTGATTGATATGATAAATGAACTAGACCTAAGAGACATATACAGAACATTGCACCACAAAACAGCATGTGCACATTCTTCTCAAGTATCCATGGATCATTTTCAAGGATAGACTACATGTTGGGTCACAAAACAAGTCTCAATATGTGTAGAAAGGTTGAAATCATAAAATCATCTTCTCTGACCATAATGGAATGAACCTGGAAATCAATAACAGGCAGAGAACCGAAAAATCTCTTAAACAATCAGTGGGTCAAGGAAGAAATTGCAGGGGAAATCAGTAAATATCTTGAGATGAATGAAAATGAGAACACAACATACAAAGCTTATGGGGTGCAACGAAGACAGTGCTGAAAGAGAAATTTATAGTCCTAAACTCTTACATTAAAAAAGAAGAAAGATCTAAAATTAAAGATCTAACTGCACACCTGGAGAAACTAGTAAAAGAACAGCAAACTAACCCCAATTCAAGTGGAAGGAAAGAAAGAACACAGATTAGAGCACAAACAAATGAAATGGAGAATTAAAAAAACAAGAGAGTATTAACAAAACCAAAAGTTGTTTCTTTGAAAAGATCAATAAAATTGACAAACCCTAAATGAGAGGGAGGACATTACTATTGACCCCACAGAAATAAAAAGGATCTTAAGAGGATATTATGAGAAAATTAGACAACGTAAATGAAATGGACAAATTCTTAGAAATATATAAACAACTGACACTGACTCTAGAAGAAACAGAAGATCTCAAAAGACCAATTATAAGAGACTGAATCAGTAATCAAAAAACATCCCAACAAAGAAAAGCCCAGGACCAAGTGGCTTCACAGATTAATTCTACCAATCTTTCCAAGAACTATTAACACCAATCTTGCACAAATTCATCCAAAAAATTGAAGAGGAGGGAACACTACCTAATTCATTCTATGAGACCAACATCATCCTAATACCAAAGCTGGATAAGAACACTGCAAGAAAAGAAAATTACAGATCAATATCCCTTATGAATATAGATGCAAAAATCTTCAACAAAATACTTGCAGATCAAATCCAACAGCACATCAAAAGAATTATATACCGTAATCAAGTGGCTTTTATCCTGGGTAAGCAAAGGTGGTGCAACATAAGAAAACCAATTAATGTAAAATACCACATCAGCAAAACAAGGGGAAAAAAATATGATCATCTCAACTGAGAAAAAAATTTTGTCAGAAAAGATATGTGACAAAATTCAGCATTTTTTCTTGATAAAAACACTTAGAAAAATAGGAATAGAAGGAAACTTCCTCAACATAATAAAGGGCATATATGAAAAACCCACAGTTAACATCATACTCAATGGTAAAAGACTGAAAGTTTTCCCTCTAAGATCTAGAACAAGACAAGGATATCCACTGTCACCATTGTTTCTCAACATTGTATTGGAAGTTCTAGCTAGAGCAATTAGGCAAAAAGAAGAAATAAAACATATTGGAAAGGAAGAAATGAAACTTTCCCTATTTGCAGATGACATGAGCCTATATACAATAAGTCCTGAAAAATCTACAACGAAGTTACTAGAGCTAATAAACAAATTCAGCAAAGTAGCAGAGCATAATATCAACACACAAAAATCAATAGTGTTTCTATACACTAGTAATGAGCAAGCTGAGGAGGAAATCAAGGAAAAAATCCATTTACAATAACAACTAAAAGAATCAAATATCTAGGAAAAAGTTTAACCAAGGGTGTAAAGTACTTGTACACAGAAAGCTACAAAACATTATTAAATGAAATCAGAAAGACTCCCAAAAAATGGAAGGGTATTCTCTATTCATGGGTTGGAAGACTAAATATCATTAAGATGTCAATTCTACCCAAAATGATTAACAGACTCTATGAAATTCCAATCAAAATTCCAATAGTCTGCTTTGCAGAAAGGTAAAAGTCAATTATCAAATTTATTTGGAAGGGTAAGGGGCCCTGAATAAACAAAAGTATCTTGAAGAAGAAGAACAAAGCTGGAGGACACACAATTCCTGACTTTAAAGCATGTTACAAAGCTATATAGTCAAAACAGTGTGGTACTGGCATAAGGGTAGATATATTGATCAATAGAATTAAATTGAGTCAGAAATAGACCCTCACATCCATGATCAACTAATTTTGACAAGGATCCCCGCTCCACTCAATTGGGAAAAAGTAGACTCTTCAACAAATGGCTGCTGGGAGAACTGGATATCTAGATGCAAAAGAATGAAAGAGGACCCCTATCTCACACCATATGCAAAAGTTAACTCAAAATGGATCAAAGACTTATATAAAAGAGCCAGGACTATAAAACTCCTAGGAGAAAATTTAGGGACGCATCTTCAGGATCTTGTGTTAGGCACTGATTTCTTAGACTCTACACCCAAAGCATAAGCAATGAAAGAAAACATAGATAAATGAGATCTCCTCAAAATTAAAAACTGTGTGCATCAAAGGCTTTTGTCATGAAAGTGAAAAGACAACCTACTCAATGGGAAAAAATATTTGGAAGTCACATATCTGATAAGGGTTTAATTTCCAGAATATATAAAGAAATCCTACAACTCAACAATAAAAAGACAGCCCAATTTTAAAATGGGCAAAAGACTTGAATAGACATTTCTCCAAAGAGGATCTTCAAATGGCCAAAAAGCACATGAAAAGATGCTCAACATCATTAGCTATTAGGGAAATGCAAATCAAAACCATAATGAGATCCATTTCACATCCACTAGAATGGCTACTACTAAAAAATTTTAAAAAAGAAAATTACAAGTGCTGAAGAGGATGTTGAGAAATAGGAACACTCATTCATAAATAGTGGGTATGTAAAATGGCACAGACACTGTGGAAATAAGTGTGGCAGCTCCCCAGAAAGTTAAATGTGGAATTAACATATGACTTGGCAATCCCACATCTAGATATCTATCCAAAAGAATTAAAAGCAGGAACTCAGCAGTTATTTGCACACTGATGTTCAAAGTGGCATTAGTCACAATTGCCAAAATATGGAAGCAACCCAAGTGCCCATCAATCAATGAATGGATAAGTAAAATATCATATATGCATACAATGCAATATTATGCAGCAATAAAAAGGAATGAAGTTCTGATACATTCAACAACATGGATGAACCTTGAAGACATCCTGTTGAGTGAAATAAGTCAGGCACAAAAGGACAAATATTGTGTGATCTCACTGTTATGACACAATTAGAATAAGCAAACTTATTGAGATAGAATCTAGAACATAAGTTACCAGGGCCAGATTGGGGTAAGGAAACAGGGAGCTGATGCTTAAATTGCACAGAGTTCCTATTTGGGTTGATTGTAAAGTTTTGGTAATGGTTGACGTTGATGGTAGCGCAATATTGTGAATGTAATTGAATTATATATGTGAATATGGTTAAAGGGGGAAATTTAAGGTTGTATATATGTTACTAGAATAGAAATTTTTTAAGAACTTATTGAAATAGTGAAAATTCTTTAATAGTGATTGAAGTAATAAATGCACAACTATGTGATTGTACCAAATACCATTGATTGTACACTTTGGATAAATTATATGCTTTATTAATATGTGTCAATAAAATTGATTTGTTTACAAAGAAAAAAAACATGGGACCATACAATACAAGCAGCAAACCCTATGTAAACGATGGAATATGTCTAATAGTACAATTATAAAAATGTTCTTTAATGAGTTGTAATGGATGTGCCACACTGGTGTAAGGTGTTGATGATGGGGGAGGGGTAAATGGGAGCTCTGTAATACATATTTTATGCAGGATTTTTATGTACGCCTACAACTTCTCTAATAAAATGAAAATGTAAAAATCAATAATAAAGCCCCGTATTTTGATGTTAGTTCTGCTCTGAATAGTTTTCCTTTAAATATTTGGACAGAAATCCATAAATATATAATTCATTCACATTTACAGGACTACAAAAATCCCTGTCTTCCATGAATCCACATCAAACCCAGCAAATTTTTAATACTATTCTTCCCAACTCATTTAAAATACCCAAACCAATTGTCTTAATGAACAAAGTAGAGGGGGGCAGGGCTTTCAAAAATTATAGGATCCTGAACAATGGAATAAATACAAACTCCATTATAAACAGCTGTTTTCATTTAAAATGCTCTTAGGAGAAAAATAATAATAATAAAAAAAAACTCAACAGCCTGAGAAATGAACTCCTGAAAGAGGAGGGTAATCATCTGGGCACCACTCTTTTCCTCCTTTGCTCCATGTGGTCCTTTTTCTGAGTAAAGAGTTTCAGATTACTCAGTCACTTGCTTAGTTCATTGCCTACAGCCACCAAGATGTGATCTTTCAAAGAAGAGACTCCCACCTCCACCACAGGACCGTAAGCCAAATGTTCCATGGGGTTATTCACCCACAGCGTAGTGAGCAGAGTGGTTTGGGAAAAGAGGAATTTCCTTCCTCTCATCTGCAGATAATCATCTTCAGTCCTGAAGCATAAATTTTGATTACCCAGATTATTTTAGCTTTCAGAACCACAAGGGTTATTAGTGGTAATAAAATCATTCAGCCCTATAAAAAAATTTTTTTAAATGATTCCAACCACAGTATTTAAGAATTTGACCTCACAGCACATTATCCACCCACCATGTAATTTTCTCTTTGCTGTCAGTTTGAACCCTTTTGCATGTCTTTAGCTACAATTCAAAAAGAATACAAAATGATATGACCGACCTCATCAGGTTGGAATTGTTTACAGCCAAAGAACAGGTTTGCTTTGGCTGTTGTTTGCTTTGGTTTGCTTTTCCTGTATCAAGCTAACTGGCCTTCATGGACGGCAAAATCAAGAGCTTACCCTTATTCACACTGTACTTAAACCACCTGAGGGAGCCAGCTGATGTTGGTGTTTCCTAAGTATGATTACCAGGTACAATAACAGTTCTGTTCTCTACATTTAAAGGGGAGAGCAAAACTTTTCCAAACCAACTAACTTTGTCCTCCTCCCTACTTTGATGATTTCAGCTTTGAGCAATCTCTCACAGACTCTGTCCACTATTTAAAGGACTTCTAGAAGCTTCATATTCTCAACTCTGCCTCCTAAAATATGCATAAAACTTTTATGTTTATTTGTAACACCTGTTCTTTTCTGATATCTAAACTTTCACAAATCTCTGGACAAAAATTACTATTTTCAAGAAGTGCCTCACATTTCTAAGAAAATGAATGTTGGCATATCTTTGACAGTGCTGTGTTCTTTGTGGATGCATGTCTATCTCTGAAACTAAGAATCAGGTTTTCAAAGAGCCCAATGAGGCATGTAGAAATCCAAGCAGGCACTTGGAAAAGAAATGTTTTCCAAAGCAGCCTACAATGGTGTATGTGTAATATGACTCCATTTTTTTAAATCCCAAATGCAAAGACTGGACAGTTGAGAAATATGTCTAAATGTTATGAGTAGAGGAATTATGGGTTTTTTTTTCTTACATGCGTCTACATTTTCCAAAAAATTTTACCACAAAGTCACTGATTATAACCCAATGTTTTAAAAGTATATGAAGTAGGGGGAAGCATTTTCCTCCAAAATACTGCTGGTTTAAAGCATATATATCACTTAAATTTAAAAATACTTGGCTTTCAGAATGATTCCCCCAAAGTAATCTTGCGTTATAGCCAAGAGATAATTATGTCTTGGTATACAGAATTGTTTTAATTAACCATGTTGCAAATTGCTTACAGTTAGAGTCATCAAATCACCACTCTTCTTGAATTTGTTGTTTCTTCCTCGAACTTGGTTAAGTACTTAACAAAACAAGAAGGTGTAGCAAAGAATTGCCTTACAACAATTGTTCTGAACATCTTGTTTAATAGAGCTTTGTGAGCAATGTGACTTTATATTTCATAAGTAAATATAAATCACTCTCTAGTTATGATACACTCTTCCTATATAAAATTCACATCATTCTGCTGCTGAGAACAAGTGGATAACACTAACATGTTTTCTTAAAGTAAATAAGCCCGGAATTTTGCAGGGGTTTTAGAGTGGGAACAGAAAGAAGACAGGAGGGGCTAATCATTGGTTATATACAGCAGATATATCAAGGATGAAGGTATAAAGGAGGTTGTTTTGGGTAAGAGAAAATAAAGCTGAGTTTTCAGAGCCGTTTTTTTTAAAAAATAGAATCTGTTCACCAGCTGAATTTGAAAAGCAGTTTACCAGTTGTTACAGTAAATATATTCAAAGTGAATCATATAACCACTAATTAGGTTTGAATCATTCAAGTGTACGTTTGCTGTGACAACAGTTTTCCCTTTACAGATCATCCCTCTATTTATAAAAGAGCTGAAAATGAGCATTTCCTGCTTTTGTCAAACTGAAGCATCTTTCAATAGTTCTCAGCAAACATCTGAAGGATTCTTGCATTCTGAGATCATATGGTCATTATGTTTTCAAGTGTTGTCTCTCTTCAAGAACTGAGTAAGACACACAGAATAAGTGATTGCAGATTCTTTGTAAAATAGCAACAAGAACACAGCAAAAATAAAAACCCGATGGAAAAGAGCCCATGGGTTACCATTCACGGCAGATGGGAATCAACTTAAATTGACAGTGGAGGTTTTCATTCTGTTTTGCACATGACTAACCACAAGTAAAGCATAAGCCCCAGAGAAATAAAAGGCAAGATTGTGTGGCTGTGTTTTTAATACAGTGGTTATTAGTAGACCTAGATTTAAACAGAATTTTTTCTTCTAATTGAAATAGTTTCTTGAGGAATATAGTCTTAGGAACATGTGTTTTCCAGATTCCAAATAGCACCTAATGTCCACTCATTTTCACAAGTATAATTTAAAAGACAGATAATTTTCTGGGTTGATTTTAACACATCCTACCTTAATCAACTTCCACCATACTGTGATACACTGCAGTCAGGAATGGGAGAGTGTTTCTCTCCATGGACTGTCAGATGAGTGTGCTAAAAAAAAAAATAAAAAAGGAAGAATGGTCTTGTTCTGCTGTGCAACTGGTATCCTCTACTCTCTGAACAATAAAACTGTTGTTCAGGCCTGGAAATTCCCTGCAAATTAGGCAACAACATCTTGAAGTCTGTAGCATAATCTAAGGATTGAACAAGGTAATGCTTTGTCAAAGGACTTACCCAATTCTCCAAATGGTAGGTGCATTTTGTAAACGTAAATTAGATATTTCATCTAGATGTTTCCTACTTATTTTTTCTGAGCAATTTCTTCTTCTCAACATCTTTTTCATCTTTTCTTCTTCCAAGTTCTCTTTTCTCTTGTATTCTTAAAATTTCCACACTTCCCCATGAGCCCTACAAGCTCTGTGATTAATTGATAACTCCACAGTTTGAAATCTTAGCTACACATTACTCTGAAATTCATCCAAAATTGATGCATTTTGAGTTCACTTTTTAAGGGAAGGGTAATCCTACTCTTTTGAATCCCATTGCCATAATAATCTCCTGTCAGTCCCTGCTCATTTTTAACTTTGTAACAACCTTTGCACCTGTCACCATCAAGCTTCCGCTCTTCCTTGTCATGGAATGCCCTTCTCACACCTGCCTTACTTTACTTGTCAAAATAGTCCTTCAAGGACCTGTTCTAATTACATCTCCTGCCTGTGACTCTCTCCTGTAGTAGTTTATTTAAAATTGTATTATACTAATTGTATTATATCTTGGCCAATATACAGCCCTTCTCCATCTGTAAAGTATGTCCCCTGTGATAAGAGTCTAAAGACTTGTGGGCAGAGAGAGAGGAGAAGGGAAAAAGAGATACATAGGCAGCCAGCTATTCAGCTAAACCAAGCTTGCTAATCAATAAGGTGGTCAATGTCATAGCTAAAACACTCTCACAATCAATCTTTCTCTCGAGGCACCCATTAGTCAATCTTATACTCTGTAGAGTTCTGAGGCTGCTCTCTTACTATTATAAGCATCTTAAGGGCTTATTTATAGTTGTAACTCTGAGCATCTGGTCCAATTCCAACTCTTACTCAGCACTTAACAAATGTATGTTGAAATTGACTGAATTTTTTAACTTTACCCATTGGATATGAAAGAATACTTTATCTCTCAAAATATATGCAATACAAGGCAATCTGAAGGATTAATTAAAATAAAACTCAGGAAAACAGACTTGAGTTCTAGTTTGAGTTGTACCACCTGCGACATTTTGGAGATAAGGATTTCATTTCCACGCACATAAAACAAAGTACTATAAATAGCTTCTCTAGTAATTTCCAAGTCTTCTGTAAGAGGAAACATAGTAGGATATAGCAAAACATTTTGAAAATTCTATCTAAATGTGAGGTAACATCAGCAACACTGAGAAGGGAAAAATGTTATTCTATAAACTAATAAAACATTTATTCTTCTAAAATTAGATTTATATAAGCCTTAGAAAAGAGTAGCTAATATACAACTTAGCCATCTGTAACTATCGAAGTTCCCCTTATGAGTAAGCCAGTGGCCAGCTGTTTTTCATCGCCACAGGAAAAAAGAAGGGGAGGAAATAACAGGATATTACTTATGGAGAGGTTTTGGTAGATGTGCGGAACACTTCACCGCAAGAATAATTCTAAACACTAGAATAGGCTTCCAAGAAGGCAGGCAAACTCTCTCAATGAGAATTATTTTAAATGCAGTTGAGCATCAATCATTATTAAAATTGAAGTAACAATTTCTAATAAAGGAACTCCTCATGCCAGAGATTCATTTTTGGCTCTCCAAGCCATAGATGAATAAGAATGAAGTTTTAAGATGCTGAAGAGACAAAATGATGAGTTTATGAAGGGAAAAAGAAATTTGCTCTAAGAATTAAGTACCAAGAACTCCCAGACTCTATGATTCTAACCCTTGGGACTTTATATTCCATTTAAGAGAGGAACTGTCTTGACACTCACCTTTCCTAGGTGGAGGTTGAGGGTTGTATTTTAATTGAAAAACAGTCTGTTTATAAAATGGTCTTCATTCTGACAGCATATTTTGGATGACCAGTTCTGGTATATTTCACATAATAGCAAAACTGACAACCAATAATTCCGAGTTTGTTTTTTTTTTATCATGCATGCAGATTTAAGGAAAGAATCTTCCCAAATGGCAGTTCCTAGATGTCGTGTGGCTTTATACAAGCAATGCAAAGAACACTCAAGGAAACTTACTTTCATATAATAAAGGCTGCTTTCCAGAATTGCATATTTAACCAAAGGAATTTGAACACGTGAAAAAGGACTGTTTTTCTATAGAAATTATGCATAAGATTCTCCTATTCAACTATTCTTCTTTCTAAATAAATTTATATAAATAATGCCATTCAGTCATTTGGAAAGTAGTTATTGCACTTAGAGGCATTATGAGTCAGCAAAATTCAAGACTGTCAGCCTCACAAAAAGGGAGGTTTTTCTCTGGCCTCCTTTAAAGAATTCATGGTATTGTATAAAAAGAAGGAGGAGAAGAAGAAAGGAAAGACGAAAAGGATTGGAAAGGGAGAGGAAGAGGAGAAGGAAAAGAGGTAAAGGAGAAGAGGAGAGAGAAAAGAAGTAAGAAGAAGAGAAAGAGACGGAGAAGAAGTAATATTATCCCAAAGAAGTTACCTATTTTGCTGCTGAAGATTGAAGAAATTTTATTCGACTTGATTTAATTAAAATATATAGAGAAAATTTTCCAGTAATTTTGTTTAAAATTATATGATATATTGGTTTGAATCAATATAAACCTTTTTAGATGACAATCCTTGGACATATGGAACAAAGTATAAATGAAAATGAAATATAAGAAAATGAATATAAGAAAGTGAAACAATTCTGTAGGAATTGAGGGATTTTTTGATAGGACATTTGGCTATGGGTTTCTATTAGATTGCATATAAAAGTGGAAAGAGATTTTAAATGTCTCTCAAGGGTTAAATTTCCATCAACATGAATAATCAAAGAAGTGTTATAATTATTTGAAGCAGATATAACAAGACATAAGGGACCTACTTCCCCAACATGCAATCTTGGAGTTTTCACTTTGTTGATTGTGGTTTCATTTAGCGGTGTGTAGATTAATATTTAACAACCAGTTCTCCATCTGGGTCAGAGGAAAGGGGTGTTATTTTGTAGCGTTTGCCAGATTCCAACGGTGTAAATATTCTGGCCAGACTACTGATCAAATGAATATAAAATTCACTATAAAAAAGTGAATATACTGATCAAACTACCTATGTTCTAACATCTGACTTGCATCATTCTTGAAAATTTAACAATCAGCTCTTATGGGCCAGTAGGAGCCAGCTCCAGCACACCAGTTTTCTCCCCACAAGACTCAGGTGTTCATCTTTTATTGCTATCATTTTGCCTGTTGTTACTGACAAAGCCAAAGTTTTTCAACAATGTATTCACTAAGAAAGTGTCCAGCTTTGATGAACCACCTAATTAGTTGTAAATTATGAATCTGAAATGAAGCCAATGATTTTGCTTGATTGCAACAGTGCTTAAGACCCTGGGATTTCAGACATTCCAGAATCAAATCCTGTCATCAACTCTTAGAGGATGTATGACCTTGAGATTTTTCCAAATCTTCAAATTGAAAATAATACTGGGGCCTGCCTCTTAAAATTGCAATAAAGATTAAATTAAACAAGCCGTGTAAAGCAATCAAATTATCACTATGTACATGGCACACAAAAAACACTCAGACTCTGTCAGCTATTTCTATCATTTTAGAACAGGGGTTCTTAACCAGGGGTCCATGGACCCCCAAGGGGTCCATGGAAAGATTTCAGGAAGTCCATGAGCTTGAATTGAAAATTCAAAAAAACATTATTCTTGTGGGGATGTGTTGGTGGAGGTGTGATATATTTATTAAATAATACACAGTATAGTGTGGACTTAGTATGATTTTTATTTTGATGTAGCGTGTTCTGAGTGCAGTGGATAAAGGTTGGTAAGGATGATGGAAATGGTTTTAGGACACCGTGGGAAAACTCGAATTTCTAAATGTTTGCAAAAAATGACCATTTGAACAGATGTTGAAATTAGGGTATTGAAATTATGGGAAAGTTGTAAAACATAATTTTGAATAATCCTAAAATTTAATTTAAAGACATGATGATGTTGAGTGTCATAAAACTATCTGCCTCTACATTCTGAGAAGGGGTCCATTGTTTTCATCTGACTGGCAAAGAGGTCTGTGGAACAAAAAAGGTTAAGAACCCCTATTTTAAAAGAAAATTGTGTTTACAGTTACTAATATCCAAAGGAATAATATCTCTTATGTCAAATGAATTCACTTTCCTGAGTAATTCATAGTAGTAGCACTTTAACTTTATTTTCAAAGTGAACAAATGGATTTAATTAAAAATTGAGACTATTATTATGTATTCATTAAAATTTCATTTTATTGAAAAGGTTTACAAAGTATACAATGGACTCATATAGATGACAGTAATTAAGCCTTAATAAACAGGATTTCAAAGTTAGCACTTATATAAATATACTATTAAATCTGAGGGCTCTTATTTTTTTAATCTATTTATAATTTCTATTGACCAGAGACAAAGTATGAAATTATGTATTTTGTGAACACTTAA
>PVKH010011249.1:0-17840 GCA_004027955.1 Chaetophractus vellerosus
GAACAAAGGAACCCGGAAGCCTGAACCCTGGAGACGTCGGCAGCCATCTTCCTCCAGGACATGGACTTTGGTATGGGAAGAAATTTATGCTTTGTGGCCTGGTAACTGTAAGCTTCTACCCCAAATAAATACCCTTTATAAAGACCGACCAATCTTTGGTATATTTCAAAAGGCACGCCTTTGGCTGACCAAAACAGAACCCAAGACCTCTTACATGTGAAGCTGGCGCTCAACCACTGGGCTACACCCACTCCACTGAATTATTTTTTTAAAGGCGGTCACTGACCTTCACATACAGGTTGCTGTCCTGACCACGATCCATTAAGCAAACATGTTCGCTCAGGAGAGCCCCTCAACTGATAACCCATTTCACAGGAAAAACGGAGAAGGCTTTTGATCTTAAATTCGTCCCCAAGCCTAGATCCATGTGCTGGGGTTCCTGGGTCACCACAAAATCCAGGATTATTTCCTAATGAACATAAACACATGTATCAGTATACAATTGTGTTAGACATGCTTACAATAGAGTTATCATTCAAAATGATGACAATAATGTCATTAAAAATAATGACATGGGGGCCGGCTATGGCTCAGTTGGTGGGGCGCTGGCTTACCACATAGGAGGCCCTGGAGTTGGTTCCCGGGGCCTCCTCGAGCGGGCAGACCACCTTGAGAAGGCAAGCCGCCGCGGGCAGGGCAAGCCCCGCGAGCAGGGCAAGCCTCCATGAGCAGGCAAGCTGCCGCGCGGTGAGCTGACTCAGAGGGTCGCCGTGGCAGGGGGAGATGGACAGACACAGAAGAGCGCAAAGATGAACACAGCAAGAACGGGCAGAAAGGGGGGATATGTAATAAATAAAAAAATTAAATAAAATAATGACAATGTATTAAACATATATTTAATGTGAGATCGGGTCATACAGCATTCTGGCATGCTTGAAGAAAGATTTTGTTTTAGCACAAAAATGGAAGAACTTAAGAAATCATTCTTGAGTAAGTAAAATCAAAACAGCCTATTAAAATACAATTATAAGAAAAAATGATATTCTCTTGGAAGAAGTAAAACCCTGGGAATGGAGAATGCAGGATGTGACAACTGCAAGAGCGGGTGCGAACAGTAAATGGGAGATGGGGGTTAGGGTGCTTGGGGCATGTGGGAAAAACATCAGATAAGAGGTTTGACTCTTCTCGATTTCGCCTGGAGTGAATCAGCACGTAACGAATATCATTCATTTAAGAAACAGTTCATGGAAGAATTAAGATTATTATGTTTTTTCCAAGAGGATAAACGCAATTCTCTCTTTATTGAGACAGAGATAATATGGAAGAATTGGGAGGAAGCAGAGTAAAGGAATAGAGAGCAAAAAGAAACAAACCAAAGCCAAGGTGAGCAAGCTTGATGGCGAGGGTGAGAAAGAAACACCCTACATTCCTGAAGGGAAAAATTTGAAGCGATAGGTGTTGGATGAAGGAGGAGGAGGAGGAGGAGACCTATAATAGCATATCTGGCTGAGACTGGAGCGATAATGTCAAGCAGAGGTACAGTGACAGAGCGCGCCGCGCCGAGCCCGCGTCCTCTACCTGTGCAGTGAGGGAGGGCTCCGCCCCAGTGACTGTCCTCTTGGCAAACTCTGGTGCTGTTGCCTCTAAGACTCCGGCTTCCTTTGCAGGAATAGTGCGCCACAGCCCCGTAGGTAAACAGGTCTCCCGTGAGGATAGCGTTGGCAGGAACGCCCGGGTGCCCGCACGATATAACTTCAGGGGAAAAGAGATGACAAACATGAGGACATCGTGCTATTCAGCAAAAAGCACCTAGTAATGAAAATTAAAGTTCCCTATCCACGAGAACTATCCATTTCCAGATGGCTCCCATCTCCCCCTCCCCCAATATTTATACAGTGCAAAAAACAAGGAAAATACACATCAAGGAGGATGTTTTTAAAATCTTAAGTTAAGGTAGCTGTTCTTAATGTAGAAATTTATATTTAGGCTTTAAAAGGGAAGGCCACATTACCTAAAATTTTTCCATCTACCCTTAACCATATCCCAAAATGAACAATATTATAGGAAATTAGAGAAAGTAATTTGTGGATCCATCAAAATGATTTAAAAACCACTTTATGGGGCATCGATGTGGCTCAAGTGATTGAGCGCCTGTTTCCCACATGGGAGGTCCCGGGTTCAATCCCTGGCCTGGGACCTAAAAGAAAAACCACCAAAAAAAACTATTTTATGATTCCACAATATGAAATAATTAAAATAAGCAAACTCAGAATAAGAATCAAGAATACAGGTTGCCAGAGGACCAGGTGGGAGTGGGAATTAAGGCTTAAAATGTACAGAGTTTCCATCTGGGATGAAGGAAAAGTTTTGATAATGGAGGGTGGTGACGGTAGCTGAACATGGCGAGTAGAATTCACAGCACTGAATTACTTATTTGAATGGGGTTAAAAGGGGACATGGTAGGTTCTATATATGGAACTAGAATAAAAAATCCAGGGAACCGCACAACAGAAACAGTGAACCCTGTATAATAAATAGTATAATTATGGACATGTGCTTCCATCAGTTGTAAAATATCATACAACAAACAAAAAAGCTAATTCCATCACTTCTTATTCTTTCCTTGGGGACAAAACACTGTCAAATCTGCTTATTTTTTCAGTTCATATATCTAAGAAGACCATTTTAACAATTTTTCTTTGACTAGGAGCTGCACGAAGATGCTTAAGTAAAATAAATAATAAATGGCCGATTAATTTGTTCCTCAAGCTATTCTATGCTATTTCCATCCATTTAATGAAATTTATACCAAATTAGGCCCATGTTCTATTCAGAAATTATCCCTCAAAAAACATAAATTCTCAAATCCAGATTAATATAGGACAGTGAAGATTTCTCTCTCCTTTTCCATAAAGAAGGAAAATTTCAAATTCTGGTTTACAATGAATATATTTTTGTGTTGCATCCGAATAGCTGACCTGACTGAGGCTACCAACTAATGATTCCAAGGCCACTGACTTACTATCTTAGAGTAATTGTACTTGGTCACCAGCAACCCAAAAGGGTTATCACCAGGGAGGTAGATTTCAAATGCTGAATGGCATCACCGTCCCTGGAGTCCGATAAGCCCTTGCTATGTTTCCCATTGACCTTCCTCCCTATCTCGGAGAACCAGATTTTATCTAGATAGAGTCCTAAAAATGAAGTCAATTAGACTTGAATCAGTGAAATGGTTGGCAAAAGACCATTTCCAGGTGAAATAAAAGAGGGAAAAAAAATCAGTGAAACGATATAACAGCAAAAATAGAGACGAAGCTCAGTTGCTATAGAGCATGTAAAAGCCAAATGCTCCTCTGAGATCTTTCTATTCTCACATTCAAGGTAGTTTCAATTGTTAATGACAACAAGTGGTGGGAACTAGCCACCTAGAAAAATGAGAGTCAGTTAAAACCCAGTTCCTAGAGATTTGAAGCACAATGGAATCATTACCAAAACTAATGGAAGTCTCAGATAATCGCAGGGAGGACTTAAAAAGAAATGTTTTGGAAGAAAACACAAGCGATTTCTCTGAAAAATTCCTATGTGTGAAGGCATAGAAAACCAGGATTCAGATATAATTTGATGAAGATGATAATACATTTATAGATTCATATTTTTTTTTGGTCACATAGGGCTGAACATTTGTTTGTGAACGTTATTCTCTTTCTACCTGGAAATTAATTGTATTTCTGCAGAAAGAATTTGAGACATGTTTCAATGCCAATCAGTAGGAGTTATGAGAGCAACTCAATTGCAGAAAAAAAATCTTCAGTACCAATCCATTCCGAAAATGTGCTTAGCAACATTAAAAGCACAAAAGGAGAAAATGGACATTTTGTTGCCTTTTACACTGGTAAATTCAATTCATAATGTAATTGTCATTTCCAAATTTCCTTATGCACACCAAATGCATAATAAGAAGGTTTTGATTTTGATGATTGCTTTGTTTTTGTCTGGCTTTAAAAAGCCAAAGATAGTAACACTTTTTCCTAAATTTTCAGACTATATTTTAAAAGATGATTCTCATTGAGCTAAAGGACAAACCACTTTTTCAAGCCAAAGAAAGTGAAACTCTTGGTATTTAGGTAAAATTATGCATTCTTATTAAGCCTCATGGCATGAACTATACTGATAATAAACTTTTGAGGGAGACCAGAGCGGTGATCTATAATTTTGTTGCCCAGTAAAGCTCTTCCATTCTTTAGAGTAATGTGCCTTCCTCTGATTTAACATATGACTCAGAAGGAAGTTCCTATCAAGATACTATATTTTTATAGTACTGACTACCGACGGGCCCGAGAGTGCTGTTGACTCCAAGTTAGGTCACTCGGTGTACACACCCTCTGGCCATAAATGCTGGGTCTACAGATGGAGACTGACCTATTGGAGCTCTTTTGCCAATATTTCTAAACCTGGGACCAGAGAGAGTAAAGCTGAGAAATGTATGGTGTTGAGGATCCCAGTAGGCGCCATGTTGGAACATGTAGGAGGCCTACCTGCTTTTAAAGCTGAAAGACAAGCAGTAAGTGGAGACGAAGGAAAGAATGAGTCCAAGTGGTGCCCAGCAACCTAGGTCCACTTGTCTTTGGGGTCAGATATATAAACACTCCACTGCCTCCCACCCTTTTCCCCCTTCAATTAATATGAGTTGAATTTCTTGGTTTCTGACCAATCTAGCTAATGATATCTTGGGAAATAACACAGTTTGTGAGGGGAAGGGCAGAGAGAATTTTAAAAAAACAAAACAAAAAACTTTTTCAATACACAAAAAATATTTTTTCATTGGTAGTGGTACAAGAATACAAAATAACCCACACTCACCCAAACACTTGGGTAAGGACCGATCCCACAAACCATTTGCCATACAGGTTAAGGCGGAAGAGCCCAGCAAGTAAAATCCCTTCTTGCAGTGATACATGACACTGATTCCATATTCAAAACTCTCAGGGAAATTCTGTTGCCCATGACGAATGGCATTTTCCACAAAGCCCGGATCTGAACAGTTCACCACTAGAAAATAAAAACATTGTATATATCATTTAAATACATCTATAATTTATAAACAAAATGTATCAGAAAAAAAAATTCCCCACCATTTTAGAAAGTTCATAAAAGTAAAATATGATTGCTGAGTTTTATCATGAAATTCTATTTCCCTAACGGATTCTACTTATTTGCATTGGGCCATTAGACCTCAAAAAAATGTCAAGTTTATAAATATATTGATCACCATAGCAATTTCAACAACACGAGGCTAATTTCCTTTAACTATTTCCTGATAATATTTTTCTTCAATTGTCTAAAAATAATTTTCTTGGCTAATATTTTTTTCTCGGTTAAGTTTTTCTGTTATAAAAATGGTAAAAGAGAACTGGGCGAAGTTTGTTTCATTTATTTATTTTTACCCAAGTGTAATATTTTAGGGCGGTATGTGACACAGTAATTACTTTTTCTTCTCTGCCCGACAAGCATTAATGCTTCAATATGTGTGCCTAAAGTAATTTCTGTTATGTGTCTAATGCAAATAATAATGACAATCGTTCTGTCGAAAATTAATAGAAATGTAAACCAAGCAAGCCTCTTTACAAATAGTCCCACAGTGAGACGGTCCGCTGTGATTTGCAGGACATGCTCTGGTTAATCGGAATGGCACTCTATTAGTCTGAGTGCCTGCTGGTAGCTGTGAGGGTGTTAGCAATGTGCTTTCTCCAGGTGCAGAGGAAAAAGAAGGAGCCCCTGATTATCTCACGTTTGACCCACCGCAGCCCGAATGGGACAGCTGCTCTGGAGGCTGCACTCTCTCCACATATTTCTGGCTCAGAAAAAAGTTGTGCCTCTAATTCTCAGGCAGCCACGGCAAGGCATGGGTCCCAAAGGAAGAAGACAAACCCCTTACCCTGTCTATGCATTTGATTTCTTTTCTGTAATAAGGAGGAAAGCATAGGGTTTGAATGGATGGTTTCAATAGTCATTTTGGGTGGTGCAGAATAATATTCTTCGATTTTTAAAATAACCCCAGGCTTACAGAAGAAAGCCTCTAGTTCTTTTGGGTCCACTATATATATATAGAGAGAGAGAGAGAGAGAATGCTGGCAGGTATTTTTTTGGCTCCATCACGCATTAAAATCACAATAGAATTTTAATCAAAACCTCCGAAATAGCAGGAATTATGTACTAACAGAAAAATCTAATAAACTTGAAAGGTTAATTATTTGAGTAAATTGGAAAAAAACTGCAAAGGCCCATTTCTCACACTTGTTTTTGTAGGCCAAGCCCAGGAGGAACAGAGTTCTCCTGTGCTATATCTTAATAAGCAGCAAGGCAGCTCTTTGCCTGAATGCTAAAGAAAAGTCTTGTTCCTGTATGTGCTTACTCCTTCCAGGGGACAGTCCTAACAAGGATATCAGACTCTTTTTTGTAGTCCCAGTAGAGAAACCACGTAGGTAAGAGGAGTGGAAGGCATTGTGACATCTACTGGACAGCTCCACCAGGATGTCCAATGGATACCAATGTTCCACAGGACTCAGTGTGTGCCAAACCGAACAAACTGCGAGAATCTGCTGGGAAAAAACATGGTGGGAATTCATTGATTACGTGGCTATGACAAAAAAATATTTCAAGTCATTTGTCGCAAACGGGTATGTTTGGACATATGGCGCGCATGTTACCGGTCAGAAGAGTTAGTTAATGTCAAATGGATACAAACAAATAGCTTTCCAGGCTGTATTATTCCTCCTACTTTGTTCAGATCTAGGGATCTAGTGGGCCGAGGCTTCCCTTTCTGCATATTTCCACGGCCAGTGCACAAAGCATAACGATGAGTCAAATTACTTAAGCCATCTTGTAGCATATGGAATGACCAATGAAGTTAATGGTGTGAACACATGTCAGTCCAAGTCAGACACTGCTAAAATTACTTTTCAAAGTGTGGTTTATGACATGATGTCAAGCACAGGGTGATGCACCAGAAAGAAACTGATAATAGGCGCAGTGTGAGGGTCTGCACCTTAACATCTTACTCCAATTAAAACCTGACATCAAACTAAAGTCGATCACGGGAAAGTACTGGAAATACAACTGATAGCTGGCAGACTGTCAGAAAGTTCAGGTGGTTACACCAAATGTATTTTACTATGGGAGGTAAGAAAAGAAATTAACATAATTATCAGTCATAAGGTCACAAAGATAGTAACATGGAAACTGTGTGAAGAACTTAGAACTCCTGATTTTCTGTCTATAACACATATTTATAAAAACCCATAAGTATTCCTTGTTACCATGAATTCCAAGTGAAATCCTTTTAGAAGACTGCTGGAAAATTAAGGTTTCAATAATATTTTATAGGTTACCCATTAACCCCCCTGCCTTTTTTTTACTGTATATATACTCCTTACTCAGAGAAATCAAGTACAGACAATATTTAAAGATAAACTAGCTAACATATAAATACAGATAAGAATATACTATCTCCTACAATTACACGTAAATTATTCTCTTCTAAACTTTGAGCTTGCTCTGTTTTTTTTAATCCAATTATTGCCCTATTCTCTTTCAGTAACTGTTTAGACAACCTGATTAATGAAACAGATTAAAATATTTTTGAGGCATGATTGCTAGTTAGTTGAGCTGTTTTACTTTATCTTCAATTTCTGTTTTCTTAACTTTCTTTTGCTTTGCTTCAAACTATCCGACTTAGCAAAGCACCAAAGCTCTGACTGCTGGTCCATGGAAACGAGTTTTATTGTCTTGCCATTCATATCATCTCATTCACCTGCCCTGGTTTTCTCTGCTCTCCCTAATTCCCTTATCATATACTGAAAGCAATATCTGTCCCACATCCTTGTTACTATTCAGAACCCAAAGCAATACCGATATTTTCATGAAAATTTCTCAAATTATAAGGAAATACTGCCAGTTTCAATCCCAGGCTACTTCTCCAGCTGTCCAAATCTAGAAATTTCACCACTCTCATTTCTTCTACATTGTTTGGCTATAGGGTAGATGGCAATAACAGTATATAAAGTGAGAAAGTTTAGCAGAGTAACTAATATCATGGACTTTTGAGTTCTCACTTGAGGGTCTTTAGGCAATGCTCTTATGATGATTTTGTAGACTTATTATTTATTTGATTCCAGCCTGTTTGTAATAAATTCTTACATTAAAAACAATATATTTTACTTATGCATTTTTGCTTTATTTATTCATTCATTAAAATATATTAATTAATGATAAAGAAAAGTCAATAAGATTTTACCTTAAGGGCTTCTGAGATGATTATAGAAGAAGCATAAAATTTTAACTTGTATTTCCAAAATTTTGTGAGAAATTGAAAATGCAAAGTAGAATCTAAAGCACTTCCAAATCTAAGGGATCAACACTATTTCCTGCTAGTAAATTGTTGTAGTTTTTGTTTTGTTTTGTTTTTAGAGTATAATAATGCATCCCATTGTCTTGTCTACCAGCTCACTTCTGTGTAAGATATGCCTTGGGCCAAATTCATTTCTGTTTTGAAAGGGAAACCACAAAGATGACATTTATTTATTTTTAATTTCAGTATCATTCTTATTTTAAAAGGAAAAGAAAATAGAAATGGTGAAAATTAAACTTTAAAATCTGAATATTGTTGGCTAAACTTTTACATGAAATTTGAAAAACAAGTAGTAAATTAGCAGAGGTACATCAAAGTGAACATGAACTGGTAACTCCTGTTTTTTAAGAAAATAGAGTACCAATAATTACAAAGGAAAAAAAATCTTGGAAAAATACATATCTATTTTCAAATTCCTAAGACTGACATTATGAGCACTGAAAAGCAACTACCTTTCCCCATGTTTGGAAAGGTACTGAGAGGTCTTTTTCATTTCCCAGCTATGTCGAAATCAAATACTCCTAAAAGGTATGACACACTTCCATCTCCATCATTCTCTCACTATGACAGATCATTAAAGGTAAGTGATAGGGAGAGAAAGAAACATGTGGTGGAGAGGAGGATGGGATGATGGAGGGAATGTTTAATTCAGAAAAAAAAGTATCCAGTTGAGATTAATAATTCAATATATTTACTTTATTATTGCTCAGTAGAAGACCAAGGAGGAAGTGAAAGGTAGACGGTCTAGAGATGCTTAATGGTTAATTAGGGCTAAGAAGCTGAACATCCTAACAAGTCCAATATACAATGTACAACACATGAGACTGAACAGTTTTGGTGATAAAGATTATAAACTATTCAATTGTTTAAATTGTAATAGATTTCAGATTTGTTCTGTGCTTTTAAACTTATACACATTTATATTTAACCTAGCACCTCTGAATATACTTCACCATGAAAAGAAGTTTTCATACCCACCTTAAAAATACATTGAGATTATTTTTTAGGTATAGGTTCCTTAAGTTTGAAATTTAAGTTAACAGTTAACTCTGCTGTGGTGGCTTGGAGCTCTGTACTCCAGAAAAACAAGTTCTTAAAGTTAATCCATTCCTGTGAGTGTGAGGTTATTTCAGTTAAGGTGAAGCCCAATTGAATTAGGATGGGTCCTAATCCTATTACTGAAGGCCCACAGGGAAAGAGAGAGCCTGGGGAAGCAGCCAGAAGCTGGAAGGCAACAGGGCCTGGAAGAGAAAGGAGGGGAGGCCGCCCTTGCGCATTGTTATGTGAAGGAAAAGCCAAGGACCAAGGATTCCCGGCAGCCAGGCCCAGAGCACCACCGCCTTCTGGCAGAAAGCACTGCCTTGATGACACCTCGATTTTGGACTTCTCCTAACCACAAAACTGTGAGCCAATAAATTCCCATTGTTTAGGGCAACCCATTGCATGGTTTCCAGGAAACTAAATCATGTATGAACTCTTTGGACAAACTAGGTTTAAGCATAAAATGTTGTCAAAGAGACCATTATTTTAAGATGACCGTTGACTTTTAAGCTACAAAATATTGATTATGCCCACTTTACATATGGAATAGCGCACAGAGGGTAGATACTTTTAATTCTGTAGATAGACTGGGAATGTGTCATGTTTAGAACTTTATCCAGTTTTCAAAAAGGATCTTGTTCACCCATCATGCCTACAACAGCAGCATCTCTAGTTCAGGAACACATGAAATACAGTGGCATCTTCCATGCGTAATCGATGCACGGAACTGGAACACGGAATTGCCGTGCTACACTGTTTCCATTTAAATTAAAATGTGCTATACTCAGAGTCATTATATCACACACTAAATTGGCAAATACATAAATATTACCCTTCATAGCTTTGCTCTGACAATTTTTTCTTTAGAAACCTTCAATGTAGTACAACTGGAAAGATTTAAAGAGAACTGTTCCAATAAAAGCCCTGAGCTGAACGACATCCATGGTGAACACAGAATTGTCTGACTGCCTTCACCCTAAGTGCTAAGTCAGAAATCAAGGATAGGCCGTAAGAGATTGCTTTCTCCGAAGGATAGCTGTCAAAGCCAATATGGGAGATGAGTTCTGGCATTCTCCATATGGTCTGTTGGAAACAACAACAGGAGACTAAGGTTGGCCCTGATGACTGCCGAACTTCACTTTGTGTAGTTGCTGTGCTTTAAGGTAGGGAAAAAGAAGGAAACCACTGTTTCCAGATCTGCGTGGATTTATTTTATTTTTATTTACTTCTTGCTAAAAAGGGGTGTTTCTTTTTGTGTTTACTCCTTTCTTTCTTTTTTTTTTCATCTTTTAAATGGCTCATACAATCTGACTACAAACAGGAAAATTCTTCATAGTGTAAGAATAAGCAATTTAAATTAGTTTTTGGTCATGAGTTGGGGTAAGAATTAGTTTACTAGAATTTAAAAAGCACTCGTATTGATTATAGTTCTACAGAATATACTTTTATTTCTCAATAGAAGGAATTACAGAAAGTTTGGAGGACAAAGGTGAAAATAACTATGCAATATTCAGTGCATTGCTCACAGTAAACATTCCTTAAATTTATTTACTTCCTGAATAATGCAAGAGAAAAGGAAACAGCTTTGCTGGTCACACAGGGAAAAGAACGAAGTCAAGTCATGACTATTATTGAAATAGATAAAATTACATATTTTCATCCTTGATCAGTAATTGATAAAGAAAGATGAAGAAATGGGTTTTAGCTGTAGTAATATTTGCATGTGACTGAATAGAAAAATTTGTTACTTGATTGCTCCAATTGATTGTACAATGCCTGACTTTCCTGTGAAAATAGAATTTCCATAGGGGAAAGGGGAAATACTAGGATTGCCTGCGTGTGCCAGGCACTTTGCCAAATATTTCACACACTTTGGCTTACTTAGAGCTCACCACAACTATGAGGTAGGTATTATTTCTTTGGCTATTCATGTAAGAAAACTAATGTTCTCCCAGCGAAGTCAAGCACTAACTCTGAGACACTGCAGCTAGTACATGAAGGAATGGGCTTCTCGTGCACACCTGCCCCACTCCAAAGTCCATGCTTTCTTACCCAACCAACTCCCTCTAAGTCTTGAGCAGACATTACTGTTTTTCCCCCATTGATTTCTTACCAAACAGATTATTTTTGGAGGAAAATTATAAGGAGGAGGGAAAAAAAGAAATGGCACATAAGAATGATCTACACAACGATATTAAAATTTTGACTTTACAACCTCTTGCAAGTATTTTTTTCCCCTTAAATGCTCTGAACTGAGCTGTAAGGCAAAGTTAGAAATAATTAATTCTTAATCATTTCCTCACTGTACTGTTTGCAGGCTTTGAATATATCTTTCTGTCACATTTTGCTGGCAAAAGAATAAGCAGTCTCTGTGAAGGGCCTTGCTTAGCAGGTGCAAGTCAGGCTGGAAGGCAGGTAACTCACCTCCATGAAGCACTGGACTTCAGCTACTGAGGGAGCAATTTTATCATCAGCTCTTCATGACACTCAGTTACATGAAAATAGTTAGAGGAGAGTAAGTGCTTGAGAATTCCCTTTTTAAAAAAAGCTGTACATTCGCTACTATTTGCAAGATGTTTTATATAGCTTTTCTCCTTTAGTTATCATTAGAGTCATAGTAAATAAACCCACAAACAAGTAATTGGTTTGTACATGAGCTTACATTAGCTCTTTTTATTTAAAAAGTTTTATAAATTACATTTACGTTTTCATGAATGCAAAATTGTGATAATATATATAATGGTTCTTTAGTGAATTTTGTTTGTTATCCTTTTAAATTCCTCTCTGACCATAATAGAACCCTCATTAACCACGTTTCCTTGATTTTCTTCTTGTCCTTGAATATATTAAAATATGGAAATATATTAGGTATTTCTGAATGTAAACACCCAATTTTACAAAACTATATATAAAAAGGGAAAAAAATCCTCATGTTTGCATATATTACCAAAATTGTTAGATGACAAATGGAAATATTTAGTGAGTCATCCTAAAACTTTGTCAGGCTAGTACTCCATTTTTACTCATTGAACTCATGGCAATTTTATTGACACTTATTTTGTAATTTAGGAGATGACGATTCAGAGAAAGCTCCTACATAGAAACATGGGCCTCCAGGACAGTATGGCTAAATCTGATTCTTAAGTCCACTTTCATTCACTTCTATGAAATCTGCAACAAACAATTTATTTCTTCCAGAAATATATTTCTACTAAAAAGGATACCACCTTTTATTTCCTCTTCCTGTTTGCAAACGTTGTGTATTAGCATAGTAAAAGGGAGTTATAGCTAGTTTCCTGGATCTGAACTTTCTGATTATTCACAAACTGTACTGGCTTACATAGAGCCTTTTCCTTTTAAAGGTTGGATCTGTGAAGAGGCTACTTTCAGGGTAGAGATAGACAGGTTGAGCCACTTTGTAGAAATCTATACCTAATTTCGTCTCACTTTGGCACAGATTTACTCAGAGTTTAGTTCAAAAAATTCTGCATGGAGTTGCTCTGGCACTCTGTAAAACTACAAGAGATGACAACAATTCTATGACCTTCCCAGAGTAGACATCTAACAATGTTATCGAGAATTTAAGGGAAAAATGCACACATAGCTGTATACTTACATGAGATACAATAGCTTATAACTTCTGTGAAATTATTCAGGGAACCCCAGAAGTAAAGAATCATGTTAAAAATCCTCAAAGTTTGTTAATAGAGCAGCTAGTTTTGTTAACTTCAAGTTTTTGAGATTTATGCCATTTTTCTAAAAGCTCTCACTTTATCATCTTTGTGATAAAGCATTTTTGAAATCATGCTTTTTGTTTTAGTAAAATAATATGCATGTAAAACTCACGTATTAGATTGTATCTCTTAGCCCATAAATAAAACAAAACAAGGCAATATATAAAATAATAGAAAACTTGAGCAGGTGGGAACCTTGGAGATGATTTGATGATTTTTGATCTACCTGCCACTAGAATGACATTTGTCAGTCCTCTATTCAGCAGATTTATTTGAATTTTATAACCATTAAAATTAAGTACTTTCCTATTTTGCTGTTTTAAGAAGAGATGAAAATATTTCAATGCATTTTAATGCTGTGCCAAGATATGGAACAGACCTAATAAAATATCTAAAGTAATGAGAATGATTAATAAATGATATATATTTAATGTCTTCTCCTCCTATTGCTTGTAATAAGTTAGAGAGAAAGGGAATGTAGATTCAAAGAAAGCTTTTAATAATTAAAAGTCCACTATTTTGAATTCATACAATCTTCCATTCAGCAAGAATATATTATGGTCAAATTTACCAATGTCTTAGCAGCAGTGGGTGAAATTCTGCAAGTCTAACTAGCTAATTCCCCCTTGGTCCCTTGGACTGTTATCTATTTAAGGATATGAATTCTTTTATCCACTTCTGTATTTATAATATCTAGCACACCATCTGGAACATAGTAGGTGTTTAAAAAGTGTTAATTTGAAGAAAAGTGTTAGGGGGACAGATATCATTCTCTCTGATACACCTGAGTCATCCAAGGCATAATTAGATTATACTTCACATGTAGATAAACAGGACCAAAATTCATGGGCATCTGGTTTTTTTTATTAGAGAAGTTGCGGGTTTATAGAATAACATGCATAAAATATAGGATTCCCATACACCATCCCACCAACTTCAACTTACATAGGTGTGGAACATTTGCTACAATTGATGAGAGCACATTTTTATAATTGTACTATTAAAGACCATGGTTTAATTAGGCTTCATTGTTTGTGTAATGTAGTTCCATGGATTTTTAATTCTGAAACCACATACAGTCTAACTTTTCCCCTTTTAATAATATTCAGATATATATAGTTCAATGATGTTAATTGCATTCACAATGTTTTGCTACCATCACCGCCATCCATTACCAAAAAATATTCCCATCATTCAAAATGGGAAACTTGTAAATTTCAAGCCTCAACTTTCTATTCCCTATCCCTACCCGGTACCCTGGCAATCTATATTCTAAATTCTGACTCTATGAATTAGCTTATTTTACTTGTTTCAAATCAGTGAGATTATACAATATTTGTTCCTTTGTGCCTGGTTTATGTCACTCAACATGAGGTCTTCAAGGTTCTTCCAAATTGTCAAATGTATCAGGACTTCATTCATTTTCACAGCTGGATACTTCTCCATTGTTTGTAAAGACCACATTTTATTTATCCATTTATCAATTGATGGGCACTTGGGTTGCTTCCACTTCTTGGCAATTGTGAAAAATGCCGCTGTGAACATTGGTGTGCAAATATCTATTAGAGCCCTTGCTTTCAATTCTTATGGGTGTATACCTAGAAGTGAAAGTGCTGGGGTATATGCTAATTCTATACTTCCTGAGGAATTGCAAGAGTGTTTTCCCTGCAGCTGCACTATTTTACATTGGGATTCTTGGTTGTGAATATTCATGTCTTTGTTAATATTGGGAAGTTCTCTGTCATTATTTCTTTGGCCTTATTCCTTCTGCCCCTTTCTCTCTTTCTTCTCCCTCTGGGACTCCCATAATGCATAGATAGATGTACTTCATAGTATCGGATAGCTGCCTTGGGCTATTTTCACTTGTAATATTTCTTTTTTCTTTCTGACTCATTTCAAGTGTCTTGTCTTCAAATTCACTGATTCTTTCTTCTGCCAGCTCTGATCTGCTCTTGGAACCCTCCTGGCCATTTTGCATTTAAGCTATTGTGGTCTACAACTCTAGTAGTTCTCTTTGGTTCCTTTTTAAAATTTCTATTTCTTTATTTAGCTTTTCATATTGTTCATACATTGTTTTCCTGGTATCTTTTAGTTAGTTCTCTGCACTTCGTTTCCATTAGCATTCTTAAGATCATTTTTAAAGGCTTTGTTCAGTATGTCCACGTTTTCATTTTCTTTGCTGTTGTTTTCTGTATTTTCATCCAACTCCTTTGGATGGAACATCATTTCCTGTTTATTTGTCTTGTACTCTTTTGTTGCACACTGTACCTTTTAAAATGTTAACTCTGGGATTTATTCCCTGAGATGTCTGTTTGGTTTTGTAACCAGCTGATGATAAGACAGATATTTTCTTGAGTTTCAGCATCAGGATATTCTGCCCAAGGTAAATGCAGTATGCAGGGTCCTCTCTGTCCTTCTGAACCTCTGTCGGTCCTGGACTGTGCTGCTGTCTTGCAGTTCCCCTGTTTACAGGAACTTGGTTGTCCCTTCCAGTTCCCAGAAGATAGGCCTCCCTCTCCCAGGTGTTTGAATCCAGCAGACTTTTGCCCATGCTGTCTGTCTTTATAGTTTTTCATACTCTTCATTGTCTCAAGCTACTTTTGCCTGGAGTACAAATTCTTGGAGGAAGGTCAACCCACAGTGAACTTTTCCAAGTCAATCTTTCCTAGCCAAAACATGGCCAGGGACCCATGAAAGGGACACAGACCAGATTCAAAACTCCTTGGAAGAAAATATGAAGGGTGCCAAAAGCTTCTCCAGTGGCTCCCCCAAAGCTGAGCTTTCCTGGCCTGCCAGCAAAGGCAGCCCTTCGGCTAAATGCCCCCCACAGCCCTGAGGAAGCCCTGCCTATTTAAATCCCCACTACCTCTGCTGCTGTCTGGGTAGGACTGAAATAATCGCTGCCCTCAAAGCCGGGCCCCCGCTAATCAAAAGCTGTCACCAGCGATCAGCCTTTCCCACCCCTGCTGGTACAGCCTTTTCTGTCTCTAGGGAGCTAGCCAGGAGTTGCCCCCCCAAGGCAGCCCGCTGTGCGCGTGGGGGATGGGCACCTGTTGCCACATAAAGAGAGAGCACTTTACTGCTCCTTACTGTAGTTTATCAGCCTCTTCCACCAGCTGGTCCCTGGGAGCTGTGCAGTGTTCTCCTGACCTCTGGGGCTTCAAAATCATTGCTTCAGGCAGTTCCTGCCTATTTAATAGTTGTTTTGGTGGAAGGACTGAGTCCTGGAGCTCCCTAAGCCAACATCTTCCCTGGACGTCTCGATGGACATTCATTAAATAACAGTTGTGCTGTTTTTTTTTTTTCCGTCATAGCGGGTGAAGTAAACAGTTTGCTTGAAGCTGTTTTGCCTCTTCATAAATCCTTGCAGCTGCCTGAGCAAGACGTTGACACTTGCAACTGTCCTTTTCCATTGCCATCTCAGTCCTCAATTTCTTGAAGATAGATGTATTTCTTTTTTTTTTCCTTTGAGAAATGAGTGCAAAACTAAATGAGGGTTACTGACTATTTCAGTTGTATTTAGCAGTGTTCAGTAAATACCTACCGTGTACCAAAATGTCTTGGTTGAAATGTCATTATAGTAATGCCAGTTTTTTTTCAATAGCGACCACTTGATGAGTTCACCATTTTCTGCTACCCCTGGCTTGGCATGTCTCTCTGTTAACCAATCCTCGGGATAATTACATATACGGTTTAATAACAACTTTTTAATTTTCACACAGACCATACTACACACATTGTGGAGAGATAGGCAGGAGCTTTTGAACCAAAATCCTTTTACATCTTGGTGAGATGCTTCATTCCCCCATCTCTCCCAAACAAGACATAATTGGAAGCCTACTTTTTGAGGAGAATGAGAACAAAGGAACTTAGGAGTCCTTGATCTTAATGACATGGTTTTCTCTACTGTGTAAAAGACACAAAAGGGACTATAACGTCAATTCATTTGTTCAATAGGTGTTGACTCCTGACGTACCTGTCCAGTGCTCTGCAAGGAGTTGAATGAATGAGACATCTTCTCAAACTTTCCATTTACTAATCAGTTCCATTGGTCAGAGGCCTTATGCCTAGGAGTTGTTGAAGTACACTGCTTTTTCCTTGTTTTCTGGCTATTTTAGGCTGACAATTTATCTTCTGTTGCAGTGTGTTTTCCATATACTATATTAATATCAGTGCTTGAACTGATATTAGATATACTAATATTAGATATACATTAGATATACTAATTCATACCACCTTGCTTAATCTCTTCTGTTAGCAAATATATTTCAAATTCCATTTAAAATTTGATTTTCCTAACATCTTATTCTTCAGTGGGCCACATTTTTCTAAAGTATGGCATTAAGGATACTTACTTACCTTCATTACATAAAGACACAGTGTTTTTCCACATAAAACTATAACAGTGAATTAATTCTTAAGACACATGGTACCCTAATGAATTTAAACTTGTTAGGCTATATAAATTATTTCAAATTTCTCAAACATGGTGAGATGTAAAACATAATAAGTGTACTTCTACGGAAAAAAGTACATGTGTCAGGGATTTTCCTTGAAATACAACCAGAGTTAAATATAAATAGCAAAAATAGGAAAATTTATAGCACACAAAAAAGAAACTGGAATCATTCCCTGAATATGGATATGGCCTTACCCTC
>PVKH010011250.1:0-17855 GCA_004027955.1 Chaetophractus vellerosus
GTAGTGGGTGCTGAAGAGCCATTTGTTGAATGAATGTAGATTAGAAGCCAGATTACTATCTCCACCCCAGACTTTTTCATAGATGAATGAATGACCCAAGAAAAGAAGGTTTGTTAACATGACAAGAAACTTTCAGAAACCAACCGCCAATTTCAAACTTATTGATGAAACATTAAATAACCAATAAATTTAGAAATAATATAAAGAGGCTATTAGTATTCTTCTGAAGTTCTACTGAATGTAATAATACAAGAAAAAAGATATAAATATAAAAAAGAGACAAAACCACCAACATTTGCAAACAATATAATTGTCTATATGAAAAATAGGGAATATATTAAAATCTATTAAAAATAAAGCCACTTGGGAATATTAAAATTAAATGAATTCATAAGGACTTAAAAATAACAACTAAATCAGCAAAAGCAAGAATTCTCCTATCTGTCATCTTTAGTGGATGCTAAGGAACTATTTTAAAAATTGGTAAATAAGAGGAAAGAATTCAGTATTTACTCTGCCTTTCAACTTTAGAACTATTACCATTTGGGCTGGATAATTTATTGTTGCAAGGGGCTATCTTGTGCAACGTAGGATGTTTAGCAGCATTCCTGCCCTCTATTCAATAGATGCTAGTAGCATTTTCCCAGAAGAGGAAGCCAAAAATGACTCCAAATATTATCTGTGGGGGATAAAACCACCCCCCACTGAGAACCATTGCCTTAGGGTAACCAAATAGCTGATTAAGTTTATTATTAACTTAATAGCTTATTAAGTTTCTCTTAATAAAAATATTCAGCTAATTAAAAAAGAGTGTAAGATTAGAATATCCCCACTTCAAATCCCAAATGAATTAATAGGTTTGGAGAATGATCATCAATAATTACTAACATCACAAAGAGAGAATACAAGACATTATATTGCACTGCTGAAGTACTCTTAACAAACAAGAAAATCAAACCTGTATCTAACAAGCCTTTAGAACTAATTACATGTTTTTAGGAAATGGGGGACAGATGAATGTGTTAAATAAAAACAAAGCAGTGCAATCAATAAAATCCAAACTGTGGGCGCACTCTATAGGCAAAGGACCAGGATTTTTCCCAACAAATTGCAAGGAGAAGAAAAGAAATGGAGGGAAAACCTATAAATTAAAAGATTTAAGAGAGAGATTATCCAATTGCAATGCAGTGGATTAATTGGAACCTGATTTGAATAAATAAACATTAAAACATTTTGAAATAATCTGTGAAATTTGAATGCTGACTAGATATTTGATGATAAATAATTATTGTTCATTTTTAGGTGTGATAATGGTATTATAGTTATGTTTATAAATGTCTCTTAAGGAGACATTTTGACTAAATGCAATATGGTATTCTGTATTTGATCCTGGAATAGAAAAAGGACTTTATTGGAAAAACTGGAGAAATATGAATAAAGAGTATTTGAGTTAACAATATTGTACCAATGTTAATTTTTTAGTTTTGATAAATGTATCTTTAATGTAAGATGTTAACATTAGGGGAAACTTGATGAAGTTACTGTCTTTGGAGCTCTCTTTGGAACTCTCTGTAAATCTAAAATTATTTCAAAATGAAACTACCAAAGGGAAAAAAATTCCTTATCTTTTAGAAATACTTCCTGAAATACTTAGAGATGAAATTAAATGATATTTGAATTTGCTTCAAAATATTCTGTAACAGGAGTGGGGTAGAGTGGGTGGGGGTATGCATGAAACAAAATTGGCCATTTGATGATTACTGGAGGCAGGGATTCAATATACAATTCTATTTTTATATGATTGAAATTTCTCAAATAAAGTTTTGAAAATTAGTGATAACCAGGTGGAAAATACAATGGGGAAAATCTCATTTGTAAAAGCAGGAAAAGGGATATATCATCAACTAACTTATCAATTACTTACAGACATACAAGACCTACATGAAGAACTACAGAAAGAAAACTACAAACTGCTGAGGAACATTAAATGAAATGAATAATTGTGGTATGTTATGAACAAAAAAACTGACAAAATTATTATAAACTTTACCTATTTAAAAAAATAGGTGCAAAGGAGTCATTACTTGGAAAGAAACATATTGAGGGGGACTTATCTTACTCATATATTAAAATGTTTTTCCATGCTACAATAATAAAATGGAATGATGCTATCCCAGTAATACACAAACAAATTAATAAAATAGAAAAGAGAGCACAGAAAGTTTAATATGCATAAATCATGTATATGATAACGGTTATTAAAAATTGATAGGAAAGGGATAAATTACCTAATAAATATAGCCAGGATAACTGGTTAACTATTAGGATAAAAATAAAGTTAGATACTTGCTTTGCAATATATAGCAAAATAAACTGAAGCTGTTACATATGTTTAAAAACCCAAATAGGTAAATATTTATATGATCTGGTGATAGGGCAAAACTTCCAACATTAGAGCAACTTAAAAAAACGAAAGAAAGGATCAACATAAATAAAAATGATTGAAATCTCACATACCAAAATATGCTAAACACAATAAAAGCATAATTTTGGAGAAAACATCTGCAAAATTTATGAAATGGAGAGGATTAATAGACTTAAAATGTAGGACACGCTTACAAGTTAAGACTGAGGCTTTGAAAGAAAAGTGGAAAATATCAAATGAAAATTCATGAAGGAAGATGTTCAAATGGCAATTAAATGCTAAAAAAGATTCAACACTGAGAATACTCAGAGATGTATCTAAAACTAAATTTCTGTTAACATTGAAGCAAACTCTTCTGGGTAAAAATTTAAGCGTTCAGGAAATGGTCCATTGGTTTGTCATAGCCACATAAAGTTGAGAACCTAAGTGAATGTGGTGCATAATCTTAATGGGCCTCTGAAGGTCAGCAGATAAGATTCTAGTAACCAAAATTTGAGCAGGTGAATTTGACCTTAGCTTCTTTACTCTAATTTAAACTAATGTGAATTACTATGATGGAATCAGGGTTGGGTCAATGTTATCTGGCTTTTTGTAGAAGCACTTGAGTAGAGACACATCCCATTAAAAAGCCAGGAACTACAATGGTCCTGAATTAGTTTCAGGCCACTCCAAAGAATTATGAAGTAAAAGGTTATTTTCCCCTGAAAATACCGTGTTTAGAAAGCAGAAGCTATGAGAATATGGTGGTGACATGCCTTTTTTTTTTTTTAATTTAGGGGGATGGTGGTGAGGATGAAGAGTGAGAATAACAGGTTGATAATGGGAATAAGGCAATTGCATAAGTTTTTTCAAAGCGGTATTAAGCACACATACTTTTCTTTTATATTCAACTCATATAAAGATTAAATAAGTATAAGTATTTTTCAAAGTCTGGAATAAAATGGCTACCAATCCCTTCTTTTTCCAAACCAGTTTTCATAATACAGTTTTAGTATGATTTATTAACGACAAAATAATGAAGCCATTGTTGTATTTATTAAAATCTCAAAAAATAAATAATATCATACTAGTTCTAACTTGGTACTTATTATAATTTGGTTTAAAAATGAGAGAAAAACCTTCTGTTGGTATCCTTGCTTTCTCAGGCCATCTGAATGTTTGTTTGTTCACAGGATATTTCAAGGACTTCATTTTGAAACAGGTCCCATACATATCACTTCTCTTGGGCTGAATTGTTTCCTGGATTGGCCGCTCACAGTTTTCTAAAAAATGTCTTTGTTGGTCTTTGCTGAGATTCTGAATCAGACTTTTGGATCTGAAAGAAATTGGGTGCTCTGATTTCAATGTCAAAAGGTAAACTACCCATACATGAGTAATGTAAAGCCATGTTATATTCAAGATCACATAGCTAGTAAGAGGTAGGGGCAACTCTAGAATTCACAATTTCTAACTGCTGTACTTTTTTGATTACCTTCCCTTGTTTTGATATATCATTTTGATTTCTTCCAATAGCATATGGTAAATAATATATTTTTAAAAATAAGTCTTGGTTTACATTCATCTAGTCTAGATCAAAGTACAGAGATGCCCAAAAATGCTTCACATATTGGTTTCTTAACTAATTGTCTAGATTTCTGGGGCAGGAAAGTCTATATCTTATTTAATTTAACAGAAATAAAGTTCATGGAGGAGAGGCTAACGAAGGTAGAAAACAATGTTCCCTTTGTTGAGTAAATTCAGTCAATTCTCAAATAATTATCTGGTTATCTAGTCCACTGTCTAGACGTTGTTCATATGCTCATTCCTAAGAGCAGGGAAACTTGCCAAGGGAGATAAGGCCAAAATTATTACTGCTTTAGAAAAAACTACAAATTTTTGTCTTTTAATGACCTTGATTTCCCTTCTTATTCCCTTTCCAGTTTTCAGGCACTAGTTTATCCACATGTGATCAATGCACCCACTGCTGCAAAATAATTATCTTACCCCAGAGGCATTTCCTTTTAAATGAGAAACCCAGATAATACATAGATATACAGAAATAAATTTCTAACTACAGATTCTAAGGCATTTGTTAGGCATGGTGTGAGGATATAGAAATTTTCACAGTACCCTTCAAAATGCAGCATATGGGCACTCCTATGTATAAAACTGATCTCATCCAGACACTATGTAGAACATAAGGAGATACTGAATAAGCAGTTGTCATTGAAAAGTTATTTTTAACTGTCTCTTTCAGTCAAAATCAAAATCTTATAAGATAGAGGAAAAATGTAGGCACGTGGTAGAAGTCAAATTGTAGTTCTCCTACCTCAAATAATTTTTTAGAAGCCAAGGAGGGCCTGGTCCAGGTATTTTCACTAAAAAAGAGATAAAAAAAACCATAAAATTTCTGAATTTAGGTTTAAAGATTAACAAAATTTGATTTTTTCTTCTTTATAATTACTTTACCAATACATTTAATGGCTAGCTTAATTGAACTTATCTTCAATTAATCTGCCATGGTCTAATTCAGACATATGAAATATATGAATAAATATTTTCCCTGGATATCTTATATAATTAAGTAGTTTCAAGAGAATAGCAAACAGTAGAAATACCTATTCAATAATTGTCTAACAATTCAGAACTGAATATGTGTATATTAATGTCTATGAAGGACATCTAGATGTACACTAGGGTGACTGACTTTCTAGAGAGCCAATCTGGTACACAGACATACTAGACAAAAATAATATATAAAAAATAAATATACAAAAAATAATTATACATCCATGTATTGTTATTTTAACATAAGACATTAACAATTGGTCTTTACCTGAAATATGTTTTTCTGCCTTATTTACTTTTCTGTTCATATATGCTATTATTTAAACAAAACAACATAGGGCTACCAGTGGCAATAGTAGTAATTAATAGAACAAATTAAACAAATAATATGTGTGAGAAAAACATAACAATATTTTTGTAATTTTTATTTCTCTTTGTTGCAGATTTTAACTCTATTAGATACTTAAATTTTCTGACCTACATTATTGTGTATTCTTAAGATACATAAATGATACACCTTTTAAAATTTGAGTTTAAATGCAATAGAACTAATTAATCAGATATTATCTATATTTAATAAACATGAACAAGGATATATTTCTTTCTGTCCCATGATACAGTAAGATATTTTTTATTTTCTATTTCCTTTTCAAATAATACTTCTCTGAACTGTCTGCATTCTGTAGGGCACCATTTTCTTTTATGTAGGTGAAACTGCACTCTAAGGGAAAATTTTCTTTGACTTGCATAGTTGCTCTTACCAAGCCTACATTACCCTGATTCCACCCCCTGAATAAAAGAATGGTTCTTGAGGGCACCCCCCCATAAAACAAAATTACAACATATATAACTTAAATTATCAGAAGAACAATTTATCTATCCAATGGTAGGCAGGAATGAAAGAAAATATAATATACACTGAATAGAAAATAACATACAAAATGGCAGAATTGAGTACTAATAAATTCCAGTTAGAATAAATGTAAATGGGTTAAAATCTCAAGTTTAAAGGCAGAGCATTTCCAGTTGGCTAAAAACAAAAACAAAAACACACCAAACCCCAGAACCAAAAAACCTAGATCTAACAATATGCTACCTAAAAGAAATATCCTCAAAAAAATGTACATAGAGAGTTTGAAAATAAAAGGATGGAGAAAAGCTACACTGGGTAATTATGAATGGGAAGAAGTTTGAAGTGAAAATATAGAATTTAAAGCAAAATTATTATAAAGGACAAAGAAGGGTCTTATAAACTCATAAAGACATGCTAGAACCAGAATAACCAAAATAAACTATGCACCTAAAAAATATAGCCTCAAAAGCTATCAAGGAAGAACATGGAGAAAAACATGAAGCAACAGTTGTGGCTGGAGATTTTACATACCCCCATCAGAAATAGGTTAGATCAGGCAGATTAAAAACGACCTAAACATGGAGCAGATGTGGCTCAAGCAGTTGAGCATCCACCTCCCACATGGGAGGTCCCAGATTTGGTTCCAGTGCCTCCTAAAGAAGACAAACAACAAGCAGACAACAAGTAGACATCGAGCAAAAACAATAAGCAGACAATGAGCAAAAACAACAAGCAAAAACAAGAAGCAGACAATGAGAAAAACAATGAGCAAACAAGTGGACAATGAGAAAAAACAAATGAGCAGGGAGCAGATGTGGCTCAAGCAGTTGAGCACCCACCTCCCATAAGGAAGGTCCTGGGTTCAGTTCCCAGTGCCTTCTAAAGAAAAAACAAACAGACAATGAGCAAAAACAATGAGCAGACAATGAGCGCAAACAATGAGCAAAAAAAACCCAGTGAACAAAAACAATGAGTATACAGATGAGGAAGCCATCTCAGAGGGGCAGAATTTAAAAAATAAAATAAAATAAAAATGACCTAAACAACGAAAATAATAAGCTTGAGCTATTAGATGCATTTATAGAATCTTATATTAAAAAATCAGTATAGATAACTTCTTTTAAAAGACTAAAAATACAGACTTCTGTCAAGAATATAAACAAATTGCTTTAAATACACAAAATGTAGAATGAAAAGGGGGAAGTTACAGACAAAACAGATTTTTAAAATAATCTACAGTCCATGGGCCAAATCCAGCCCACAGCCTGTTTTTGTACAGCCCATGAACTAAGGACAGTTTTACAATTTTAAAGGGCTGTAAAGTAAACAGAGTTTTTAGGATTGCAAGGTCTAAATATTTACTATCTTGTTCTTTACAGAAAATGCTTCCTGACTTCTAGATTAGATAATATTTCAGTAAATATTCTTTCCCTACTTTCCTCCACCATCTCCATAAGAAGAAAATACTTCCTCATTTTATAAGTTTGGGCTTAGTCAGGTGAAATTTTAATAAAATGTTAGCATATGTGACTTTAATAGAGTCTTAAAATGTGCTTTTCCACTTGGGCTTTCCTTCTTTTGCCCAAGTTTTTCACCATGAGGAGAACATACCTTTGTCTTTGTTTAGGGATTAAGAGACATGTGGAATAGATGTGACCCTGGGTTGTAGCTTGGAGCTAAGGTCAGATAAGTCCAGTTTTAAGAAATTGAACACCAGCTGACCCAAAGGCATGTGAACAAGAAATAAATACTCATTTTTATATGCTATTGAGTTTTAGAGTGGTTTGCTATACTGTAAAAGCTGATCTACACAGAAATTGGTAGCTAGAAATGGAGTGCTGCCATAACCAATACCTAAATATATGGTAATGGATTTTGAAAGTAAGGAAACTACTATAGGAAGTTGGAAAATGGTGTCCCTAATTATACAGTGGAAAAGAGTTGACAAAACTGATGAATAATATGTGTGCACCAAAGAAAGTTGTAGCATTAGCTTAGGAAGTTTGAAGCAAAATGGTGAAATCATGAAAGTGTTACTAGCTGCACTTGATAAGTTACTACAAGAAAGAGATGAGTTCAGAAAAGTATTGGTCAGTTTTCAGATAGAACTGAGAAGAAATATAGGGAGACCAGAAATTTCAAGGTTGAAAAATGAAACAGTTTCTCACTATATCCAAGAAGTGGTCATTAAAACACAAACTCTAGACAAAGGCCAAATACAGGGAATGCTAGTAAAACATGGTCTCAAGGTATAAACCAAGTCAAAGATAGGGCTCTAACACCCCTTGTAAAGGCTCTGAGAATTAAGGTAATGTTTAAAAGATCCATTCAACTACACGACAGGGTCCTAGAGAGAATAAGGGTAGTGTTTCCATGGAAACCTGAAGCATCTAGCATAACCATAATTAAGTCTAAAAAAAAGGCTCTCTAAAAAACAATTGTGGATATCATAAATTTAGCACATGAAAATGACTTAGAATCAAATACACAGAAAACCCACAAAGCCTTTGAGATCGGTGTGTTTACAAAAGTGCCTCCCAAGGCTGTTTGATATATAAAAAGATCATTGGGCTCCCATCTGTCTATGAATAAGAAGTGTTCCAAGAAAATTTCTCTTTCACCAAGAAGGGTACACACTATATTAGTTTCTTATTACTGCTATAACAAATTACAATAAATTTAGTGGCTTAAAAATACAAATTTATTATCTTACAGTTCTTTAAGTCAGAAGTCTGATATGGGTCTCACCTGGATAAATCAAGGATTTAAAGTAGCTATCATAAGTATTCTTCCATACATAATTATTAATTTTCTTTAAATAAATGGAAAAATAGAAAAATTCAACAAAAATAGAATTTATGAAAGAAAAACAACACGGAAATTATAGAACTCAAACATACAATAACTAGGTAAAAAAACTTAGTGTATGGGCTTAAGAGTAGAGTAGAAATGGAAGAGGTTAGAATTAGTGAACTTAAGGAAAGATTACATTTTACCCAATTGAACAAGAGAAAATACACTGAAAAAGAATGAACAGAGCCTCAAGAACCTATTGATACAAATTGAACATTTGTAATATTGGATTCCCAGAAGGAAAGGAGAAAGAAAGTAGGGCTGTAAAACTACAAAAAAAATAATGGCTGAGCACTCCCAAATTTCATGAAAGACATAAATCCATAAGTTCAAGAAACTGAGCAAACTATAACTAGGATTAACCCAAAGAAATTCATGCCAAGACACATCATAATTAAATGTCTGAGGGAAAATAGAAAAAAACTTGAAAGGAGCCAGAGAGAAATGACATTACCTATTGGACAACACCAATTTATATGAAAGTGAATTTATTATCTGAAACCATAGAGGACAGAAAGAAGTGGCTTGACATTTTCATGTGCTGAAAGAAACTATCAATCACAAATTCTATAACCAGCAAACATATTCTTCAGGAATGAAGAGGAAAAGCCATTCTTAGAGAAAAACTAAGAGACTTGTTGCTAGCAGACATACCCTTAATGAATTGGTAAAAATAGTTTTCAAACAGAAAGGAAATATAACATAAGAAAGCTAGGAACTTTAGAAAGGAATGAAAAACAATGGATGGTCAAAAATAGGATTCAGTATAAAAGACTATCTTTCTCTTCATGTTTCTTAAATCTTGATATTTAATAACTGAAGCAAAAATCGTAATCCCAGCTTATGTAATTCTCAAAGCATGTAGAGTAAATACTTAGGACAATTATATTAAAAAGTAAGGAGGGTGAAAGTATGTAAATTGAAGTAACTTTTCCACACTTCACTTGAAATGGTAAAACATCAATACCAGTAGACTGTGATGAGTTATTATGGTAGATTGAATCATGTACCCCAACAAAAGATTTTAATCTTAATTCTCATTCATGTGTGTGCAAACCCATTTGTAAATAGTATCTTTGTATATTAATGTGAGTTCAGGAGTGGACTCATTAATGAATAAGATATTTGAGGATGGTATTTAGATGTGGTCAAACTGAATCAGGTAGATCTTAATTTTTATTATGGAGGTCTTATAAAGACAGGACATTCAGACAAAGTCAGAGAAGCCACAGGAGGACACCAAAGATATTGCCATGTAAAGAAGGCATAGAAGCAAAGCAAGTTATCCCAAGGGTTGTGGCAAGCCATCACTAGAACACTACAGACTTCAAGAGAAAGCATGGATTTGACAACACCTCAATTTGGGACTTCTGGGACTTCTGGTCTCCATAACCATGACCAATAAATTCCTACTGTTAAGCCAACCCATTGTGTGGTATTTGTCATAGCAACCTGGCAAAGTAAGACAGTTATGTGTGTGTGTGTGTGTGTGTATATATATATATATAGTATTAACTAGAGAAACCACAGAGAAGTATACAAAGTAGTGTTGCAATGACCAATAGAGGCCATTATACACTTTGTCAAAACCTATAAAATTGTGTGGTGCAAAGTGTAAACCATAACGTAAACTATAGACCATGGTTAGTAGCAATGCATCAATATGTGTTTATCAATTGTAACAAATGTACCATGTAATGAAGATGTTGTTAGTGGAGGAAATGTGGGAGGGGGAGAGGACAGGGTCTATGGGAGTCCCCTATATTTTCAATGTAACATTTATGTAATCTAAACCTTCCTTAAAAATAAAGAAAATAAGGAAAAATTTTAAAAATCAAAAGATAATTCTAAAAATGTTCAAGTAACTCAAAGGCTGGCAAAGAAAGAGAATGGGTGGAATGATAAAGGAAATTATCAAAAATAAGTAATATAGTGGCGGATGTAATCCCTACTTTAAATGTAAATGGCCTAAATACACCATTAAAAAACAGAGATTGGAAGAGTGGATAAAAATTATTACCCAACTTTATGCTATTTACAAGAAACTTATTTCAAACATAATGTCATAGGTGGGTTGTTGTAAAGCAATGAAAGTATATATCTGGCAAATATTGATCAAAACCAAGAATGGCTGTATTAATATCAGATAAAGTTATTTAAGAGCAAGCCAAAGTTGTCATTATTTGTAGATGATATGGTAATTTTTGTCTGCCTAGAAAAACTAATATATTAATGAACTATTAGAATTAACTAGAGAGTTCATCACAGTAGTCAAATATAAGACCTTCCTACAAATTCAATAAGCACTTTCCTACACTAGTAATAACTAAGTAAAAGTAAAATAAAAGTAAAATCCCATTCACAATGGCATCAAAAATCTATCAAGGATTGTGGGAAGATGATAGTCTAAGATTGGCTCCAGGAAACAGCTGCCCCACCAAAACAACTACTGAGCTGGCAAAAATTGTCTGAATCAACTACTTTGGAACTTTGGGGTGTACTGGAACACTTGCAGCATCCAGGGAAGAGCTGGATGAAGGGGCTAGCAATTTTTGGCAATTATCAGTAAATTTCAACTTCCATGGAAGGCTATCACCCCCAATCCCCAACCACATGTGGTAGGCAGCTGAGGGGAACACAGCCCCCGTTACTGGTGTGACTTGCTGGTGCCAGGGTGAGCAATAAGGACCCTGCCTTCCAAAAACTGGGGGCAGGTGTGTGTGTATGTTGTGGTCTGATTGTTGCTTTTTGATCAATAGGGATTAGCAGAAAGGATGTCTATTATTTTGACCCCCATAGGTGGAAGTGGCTGAGGAATCTTAAAAAGGCAGTACCCTATTTCCCCCCTTTTGCTTCCCTGTTTAGGAGCAAAAATAATTTATAAAAGTTACAAACAGACAGCTTCCATGTTCAACAAGCAATGAACCAGCAATCCCAGAGGAGCAGAAGTGTTAGATTTCTAGAGATAGAACAACTTAATAGCTAGAATTTCCAGTTTTTGACAAAAAAAAAATGACAAAACACACAAGGAATAAAGTATGGCCCATTCACAGTAAAATAAGAATTTGAAAGAAACCATCCTTGAGGAAGTTCATACACTGGAACCATTAGTCAAAGATATGAAATCAACTATCTTAAGTATATTCAGTGAGCCAAAGGAAACCATAGACAAAGAACTAAAGGAAAAAAATGCTGTCTGAACAAAAGAAAGAGAAAATATAAAGAGGAACCAAATAGCAATTCTGGAGCTGATATATATACAGTAGCCAAAATGAAGGCTCACTAGAGGTATTCAAAAGCAGCTTTGTGTAGGCATAAGAAAGGAGCAGAGATCTTGAAGTAAAGACCATTGAAATTATCAAGTGTGGGGAGCAAAAAGAAAAAAAAAAAAAAAAAAAAAAAAAAAAAAAAAAAAAAAAAAAAAAAAAAAAAACAAAAAAAAAACAATGAAAAAAATGTACAGAGCTGGAGTGGTCTATGGGACATCATCAAGTATACGGACATATCATAGGAGTTCCAGAAGGCAAAAAAGAAAAAAGGGCAGAAAAAGTATTTGAAGAAATAATGGCTGTAAACTTTATCTGGTGAAAGATATGAATATACACATCCAAGAGCTCAATGAACTCCAAGCAGGATAAACTCAATGAGTTTTACAAGATATATATATTCAAATTAATGGTTTTATTTCCATCTTTAACACTAGCAGAGGGATCCAAAGCAGACTGACTTACATGGATATTATTTAAATATAACAAGGAAGATTTGAGCCATGTACACTGGGAAGGGAAAGAGTTTCTTCCATAACAAACTTTTCCTATTTTGCAGTTTCTGAATAAGTAGAAACTAAACATACACGTTTTCCCAATTTATTCCTAGGGTAAAGTAATATCACTTTTATTATCAACCACTTGTGTTGTCTTTAAGTATAAAACTAAAGACATTTTGAAATGGGTGTCACCATATTATTAAAGTGGTTGGTTCCTGAAGTCTGGGTATTATTGAAATGTAAGAAGAAGCATTTACATGAAGTCCAGAGGGACTTAATAGTAATAATGTTCCATCTGAGGGTGGACACTCTGAACACATCACATGGATAAAAAATGAGGTGCGTCTTACCCACCTTGACTCTAAGTAGAAAAGTATTACTTTTATTCAAACTAACTGGAAGTGAGCCAAACAGGTAAAAAATCAGACTGAAGAATAAAATTATTCTTTTCATATTAAGGAGGGCCGCTCTTTCAGCCTTGTTTAAAGTGAATTCTGTGCTGAGTCCCTGCACCTTCAGAAGGGTCAGCTGAAGGCCCCTTTCCCACCTTGAGGCTGGTCCACATGAAAAGGCCATTGGGTGGCTTGAAGCCCTCTGAGGAAGAAGGAGGGTGTGGAGGTAGAGGCAGGCTAGCCCCGCAAAGCCTCTCCCAGGTGACCCACCCTATCCTGGGATGTCTGTGGAGTAGAGCAGACGGTCTTATCTGGGTTCCTTGGGGAAGGAGATGCGACCGTGTTTTTCTAACCAAAATCTATGGAGCAGTCAAAGCCCAAAAGATCAGAGCCCAAACATCCAGAAGAGAAACTTTTGCAACAAACCATCACTAGTAAGGGTAGAGGAGAAAGCCAGGCAGTAGCCCAGCTACTCAGGTGGGGCAAAAGTGGGGCAGAAGTGTAGGAGGGGCTGATAAGGACACCATTACTGCCTCACAAGATATATTATAGCGAAACTGTCAAATCTCAAAGATAGACTTTTGAAAATAGCAAGAGAGAAGTGAATCATCATGTAAAATGGATCCTCAATAAGATTACCAGCCAACTTCTCAACAGAAAACATAGAGGCCAGAAAGCAGCAAAAATACATAGTGAAAACCCTTAAAGAAAAAAACCTGTGAACCAAGAATTCTATATCTGGTCAAATTATTCTTCAAGAATGAAGGAGAAATTAAGATATTTACAGATAAATAAAGCTGAAGAAGTTCATTACCAGAAGAGCTGCCCTACAAGAAATGCTAAAAGGAGTCCTTCAGGCTGAAATAAATGGACACCTGGCAGTAACCTGAAGCCATAGGAAGGTAGAAATAAAGTATATTGGTAAATATAACTACATAGGTAAAAATAATATCCTGGATTATTGTATTTTTGATTTATATCTGTTTTTTCTCCCTATATTATTTAAAAGTAAATTTTGTAAAACAATAATTAAAATTTATGTTAATGGGCAGACAATATATAAAGATGTAATCTGAAACAATAACATTATAAAGGGAGAGTAATAGAGATGTTTAGGAGTAGAGCATTATGAACTACTGAAATTAAGTTTGTATTATTCAAATTGGTTGTTAATTAATTTAAGATGTTAACTGTAATCACAAAGATAACCTCTAAGAGGACTATAACAACAACAACAAAAATAAAGAATTGGAAATTAGGGAATCAAAATGGTACAGTTCAAGAAATGAACTATATCCAAAAATGGCAGAAATGGAGCAACTGAAGAATGAGAAAACATAACAGACATTCAGAAAATAAATAGTTAAATGGCAGATGTAAACCTTTTCCTATGAATAATTACCTTAAATGTAAATGGATTAAACTCTCCTATTTAAAGGCAGAGATTGGTAGATTGGATTAAAAAACATGATCCATCTATATACTGTCTACAAGAGACTCTCACACTAGCTACATAGACACACAAAAAAGTTGAAAGTAAAAGGAAGGAAAAAGGTTTTCCATGCAAACAGTAACCAAAAGAGAGTCCAGATGGCTATATTATTGTCAGACAATACAGACTTTAAGTCAACAAAAGGCTACAAGATACATTATATATAGAGACATTATATATATATATGTATATATATATATATGGTTCAATCCAGCAAGAAGATATAAAAATTATAAACATATATGTACCTAACAACACAGCCCCCAAATATATGAAGCAAAAATGGACATAATTGAAGGCAGAAATAGATAGCTCTTCAATAATAGTTGGAGACTTCAATACATAACTTCAATAACTGATAGAATCTCTAGACAGAATATCAGTAAGGAAATCGAGTACTCAAACAACACTATAAACCAATTACACTTAATGGACACATATAGAACCCTTCACCCAATGGCAGCATAATACACTTTATTCTCAGGTGCACATGAATCACTATTTAGGATGTACCATATGTCAGGCCAGAAATCAAGTCTTAAAAAATATAAAAGGATTGAAATCATGCAAAGTATATTGTCTGATCACAATGAAATGAAGCTAGAAATCATTAACAGCAGGAGAACTGGAAAATTTTCAAAAGTGTGCAAATTAAACATCACACTATTTAATAACCAATAGGTCAAAGAAGAAACCACAAGGGAAACCAGAAAATATTTAGAGACTAATGGAAATGAATACATAACATACCAAAATTTATGGGATGCAGTAAAGGCAGTGCTCAGAAGAAAATTTATAGATGTAAAATGATTACATTAAAAAAGAAGAGAGATCAAAAATCAATATTCTAACTTTACACGTAGAGGAACTAGAAAATGAAGAGCAAACTGAACCCAAAAGTTAGCAGAAGGAAGGAAATAGTCCAAGATTACAGTGGAGAAAAAGTTCCTTACAAGAGAAACTTGTGCATTATTAGTGCATTGATTAGTCTTAAGAGTTGTACTTATATATCTGAGAAATATATGTCTTCTATTCTAGATCATATGCAGAGGGATATTGAACATGTTAAAAAGTCTTTAAAATTTAATTCATTTTCTAAGTAATTAATGAATGTGCCTATAAGATAAAAGAATGGCTCTCTTAAGTATCGTCTTCACTTTGCTTGCCATATGCTTATCTTGTCGTTGCCTATATTGTCTTTGTGAGTTTATGTCTAGGGCAGTGTCTCTCCTCATACCTCTCCTAGCTGTCCTAGGCAAAACCACCACTGTGGAAACTGGGGGTGGCAGCTTCCTAGACAGCAGTTGAAACTTACAAGATCAAGCCCATCAGTTTTGGAGAATGCAGCCTCTGGAGGCACCTGGCCTTTCTCATTCCCATGGTCCAGTGTGTTATGGCTGGCCCCCTATTTGGGACCGCTTATCACCATTTTCTTTATCCTTTTAGTAGGACCATGCATCTTCAAAATTCTAAGTTTATTTCTTCCAGAATCAATGCCTTCCAGAACACGGTATTAGTCATGTGGGGATTTCATCCAGTTTCAGCCATGGTGTTGGACCTGCCTTCACTCAACTTCAATAAAATAGCCAGAGAATTTCACACCCTGTCTGGCAGGGACTACTGCCCTTAACCAGCAGGAAGCAGCTACAGAATAATGACCATTGTTCTTCAGCTCCCTTTAAGAATAAGGGTGTGAACTCTCTGAGGGGGTAGTTGAGGCAGGTTAGTATATGAAAGAGAAAAGGTGGCTAGTCAGAATACAGCCATAATAGCTGGTGCCTTAAGTGTGTCTATGTGGACACTCTTTATGCCTAAACTAGTTTTTGAGGTCACCATAGGAAACTCAGAATTTAGAAGGGGAAAATGTATGGTATTGGTAGTCTCCTCATAGGACTCCCCTACCTGGTACTTTGTTATCTACTAATGGATATGTTGCTTGTATACTGTTAGCATGATCTGCCCCTTATTGTTCCCAATAAACATCTTTCTTTTTGTCCATAGTGCCCTACCCAATACCTCTCTACAGTGGGCTTTGACAGTAACCCACGTCCAAAATTGAATCCAATTTTGGGTTAGTACAGGCTTACCATCCTTGGGTGCTACTGGCATTCCTTTGACCGTAACTCCTGCAAATCGGGCAGCATGGAACACCTTGCTGGCATGGCAGAATATGACTCATCAACAAGTTTGGAACAAGACCTTCTCATTTAAGACTGAGAGTCAGCTACTGTCTTTCAATGAGACTCATAATTATATTTTTCCCTTGTAAAGGAACAGGTGAATAAGCCCAGGCCTTTACTAGGATATATTGTATATAATGGTTTAGGATGGTTAATGGCTGAGTCTGTCACCATGGATCAAACAGCTCCTGTCTGCATGGAATGACAAGAGGGAATCTGTGATGTGGGGTGGTTACCCCTGAGTTGTGTACTTTTACTATCAAGGTTAGATATAGAGTAAAGCGTACCCCCTGGTGGTTCTACCCACTGGCCATTTTTGTGCTAGATGGAACTGCAATTGTCAGAGAAAAACACAACAGCTTTAGCTGTTGTCTTTTATACTGTTGCTGTGGAATGTGTATGCAATGCTTGTCCTATAGTCAACGTAGGCCACTACATGGGGGTAGATTGTGGGGAGCCAGGCCCCCCCTAAGTCCTCACCATATAGCTACCTTTGTGACCTAGATATAGGTTAAAGGTTAACAAACCTTTCCAGAGGGGAGAGAATGCATAGTGGTATCATAAACTATAATCTTCCCAAAGCAATAAACATTCTTGGTAACTGTCCTTCCTACAACCACAGTGAAAACATCACCACACCCCGTGTGTACGCTTCATGTGACCCTAGCAGGAACTCTGTTCTCATTCCCTATGGAATGTCCTTGTTCTGAAACCCCTTATATATCACCCCTCATTTTCACATCTCTTTGCAGAGCGCTATCTTCATTCTCTGAACTGCCACAATCAGAGATTCTCTCCTGTCCATAAGTCCCAATAAAGCTATGCCTGACTAAATGACAGGTGTGTTCTTTGCTCTCACAGCCACACCAACGTGTGTGCTTCAGTATTTGGGTTGTAACAATATTAAAGGATTATATAAGTGTTATTTATCCCAGGACTGGAAGAGTGGTTCAAAATAAGAAAATCAATCAATGTAATACACCACATTAGTAGAATGAAGAGGGGGAAAAAAACCACAAGATCATCTCAATTGATGAAGAGAAGGTATTTGACAAAATCCAACATTGTCTCATGATAAAAGCACTCAGAAAACTAGGAATAGAAGGGAACTTTCTCAGCATGTGTAGTGGTTTGAGTTTGAATTAATTATGAATTCCAAAAATATAAGTTAGATTATGTTTGTAAGCTCATCTGTTCATCTGGGCATGATTAAGTTATGAGTAGGGCGTTTATTGCCACGTCAGTGAGATGTTGAGCCCCACCCCTCGGTGGGGGTGGACTCAAGTAGAAGCAGATGGAGAGAAGCAGATTGAGAGCACAGCTTTGGAGGAGATTTGAAGAAGCAGT
>PVKH010011251.1:0-17848 GCA_004027955.1 Chaetophractus vellerosus
ATATGATTGGTATCATAAGAGGCATAAGAAGACTGTAGCACAAGAAGAGGGAAAAGAGAGAGAAGGCGGTCATGTGATGATAGAGGCAGGAAATGAAGTGCTGCACTGGCAAGCCAGCAAGGATTACCTGCCAGGTAATACCCACAAACCACCAGAAGCTAGGAAGAGGCAAGGAAGAATTCTCCTCTATAGTTTTCAGAGGGAAAATGGCCCTGTCCACACCCTGTGATTCCCAAATTCTAGCCTCCATAACTGAGACAATAAATTTCTGTTTTAAGCCACTAAGTTTGTGGAATTTTGTTACAGCACCCCTAGGAAAGAAATACAGGCATCTAGGCAAGGGAGTGTGTTGAGATAGAAAAGGTAAATGGAACAGATGAGGTGTTCCTCTCATTGTTTCTATTTTCTCAGTGATATATTTATGAAAGCTCATTAGCTAAAAATAAGGACTGGGTAGGACATATTGGGAGTTTAAGGAGAAGGGGTGGGAAGAATTGTCTTGGAGTGTAGACTAAAAGACTTACTTTAGATTAGTGGATATGAGTTAAAAGTGAAGCAAATCGCCATGGTTCTGTTTTTCTCCAGCCACTTTCAGTTGTCATGGATGCCAGGTGTGGGATAAAGATGAAAGATGGATTTAGCTGGGTTGGTTAATAAGCAAGTGAAGGAGAGGGAAAGGGACAAGGAAAAATGGATTATGATATCTTAGATGGGTAAGGAAGTGAGGATATGAAGAGTATCCCAACAAAAAGACTGCAGGGTTAATGGACTAGAGGTCCTTGTCGGGTGGAAGAGATGTTGGAACAGGGGTTCTCAGTTATTCCTCAAGTCAAGTCTATGTCAAGGCCATGGAAGTGAGTGAAAGTGAGTAAAAGATAGCTTTACCTTTCCCCAAATCCTTTCCCAGCAAAGTTGGGATAAGCCTCTCTGAATCCCTAAACCACGCTCCATTCCGCCCCCTTTGTCAGGAGAGGTTATACTCAACCCGGGAGCCGAGCTCACAGTTGCTCCTCCTCTCCATTCTCCTCCCCGCCACCGCCCCAAATTTAGGGCCGGACTATCCCAGCAGGCGGCCCCTCCCAAACTCACTGTTTGGGCCCGTGTTGGGCGTAGCTAACCGCCGGCGAAGAACTTCTTTCCAGTCCATGGCCGACTCACGCGCAGCAGCGCCTTCATTTGCTGTTTATTAACCACTCCACCCACCACCAGCTGAGACGTCAGACGCCTACCAGCCTCCGTAAGAGTTAGGAAGGTCGCTCAACCGCCATTTTGGTCATGGGCGGAAGTCTAGAGGGGAAAACAAACAAACAAACAAAAAAGCTTTTACTGTAGCAATCGCGGAGAACACGAGGATCACTCGAACAAGGCGGGAAGCAGATGTGAAAGTGATGGAAAATGATCCTCCTTAAGGAGACCTCCCCCCTCACGAAGCCCGATTCTAAAGGCCCAAGATAAGGAAGCCCGTGCTTTTATTTCTTTGTCTTGGTTCCTTGGCTCGTGTGTGCCACGTGACTCGAGTCATTTGCCGTTTCCGGCTCCGAGAAGGCGCACTGTTATTTCACCATCTTTTCATTGGTCATTGCTGATAGCTGGAGGCATAAAGGACCCCTAAATCTATTATAAATTTTCAACAGCCACTCTGCCCTCTTATGCTACGAAAAGCCTCAAAATAGCCTTTTTTTCTCGCCGCCAGGCTCAGCGGAACCCAGTGTCCACTTGGGTCTCGTCCCCGCGGGCTGGGATTTGCGCGGCGCATTGTGGATGTTGTAATTTCCGCCACGCTTATCGCTGCTTGAAATGTGAGTTCTGTGGTGAGTTGTTGAATGAGGTGTACTTCGTTAGTGATCGTTACATACACAGTCAAGGCCTTGCCTTTCGTGGACCTCCCGTCTTTATCTAAGTTGTTGGCTTCACCGACCCCCACCCCACGTCCCCATGTGACTAGTTTTGCGGCGGGGGAGAGTTGTTATGCATGGCAAGGGCCCGTAGACTTTGGTTTTCGCCTCTGTCATTGCTGTGAGTCTGGGGTTAAGGACTTACTGTTTTGAGTTTTCGATTTTGTGCCCCTTTTTCAGCCAGGCTACCGTGGGGTCCTACCCCTTTTCAAGACAGTTGTGATCCACGTGATTCGAACTGGGCGTTCCTCCTTGTGCTTTTTCCTTAGGTTCATGGACTACATTTAACAGCCATCGGAGAATCCTTGGTCCAAGAGGAGGGCTTCTTGCTCTGTTCCCTCGTTCTGGAGTTTACCACCGAGTTTGGCTATTCCTGGGTCGTTTAATGAACCGAACTCACCTTGCTTTCGTTTGCGATTAATAAGCTCCAAAAGCGGAACTTCGATTTGTCTTTGAAGGAGAAATTGGAAATCTCCTTTTGAAAAGTTGTGCTCTCTTCTCCACGCCTCTCTCCGCACTCCCATAGTTTTGCTGTAGAAGGAAGGGCTTTTTGAACATCTCTCCCAGTGTCTGGTACTGATTTTATTGCATAATGACTTACAGTTTGTTTGGTTTCCGAAGCTTTCATAAGGTTTGGAAGAGCAACCCGCACCTTGGGCTAGGCACAGGACACTCTCATGTCTCTCTCCTTCTAACTGACTACTATGGCTTAAGGAAACAACAGAGGTGGTTTTCTCTTGCAACAGTGTCTTCACAGAATACCAAAGCAACGAGTCTGCTGAATGCCAAGGCTGAATACTTAGGGGAAGGAGATGAGGACAGTAATAAGCAAATTTCTTCTCATGCTCTTCATCTTTTTGCTGCTGGGTCGGCTAAGAAGAGATCACAGATGCATCCTCAGAGTGAAGATCATGCCTTGCCACCTCCAAGGAACCCTATTCAACTCCCAACAAAACCTTTGAATTCAGAGGAGTGGGATAAACTTAAAGAAGATTGGGATGGAAAGGCAAATTTTGAAAATTGGATCTGCTCACAGCTGGTTCGGGTTCATAGCTCTGTAGATGTGGCCAAATCCCTGTTGGCATGGGTAGCTGCAAAAAACAGTGGCATTATAGGCTATAACTTACTGGTCAAATATTTGTCTCTCTGTGTCTTTCATAAGCAAACAGCAGAAGTTATTGATGTCTACGAAATCATGAAAGCCAGATACAAGAGTTTAGAATTTGGGGGTTACAAGCTTCTCATCCAGGGATTAATTCACTCAGACAGGTGGAGAGAGGCCTTGCTGCTGTTAGAAGAGATTAAAAAAATCATCACCCCTTCCCCACAAAACTATAATGACTGCATCCAGGGAGCCCTCCTTCATCAAGATGTAAATATAGCTTGGAAACTGTATCAGGAATTGCTAGGTTATGATCTTATTCCTTTGTTGAAAACTTTAAAAGCCTTCTTTGATTTTGGAAAAGACATAAAAGATGATCAGTATTCAAACAAACTACTAAACATTCTTTTTTATTTAAGAGATAATCAGCTATATCCTGGGGAGTCATTTGCACAAAGTATAAAAACATGGTTTGAGAGGTAATTTTGATTTTTTCTTTATATGTATGTTTTTATTTTCATAGCTATACCTAAAAGCAACCCCTTTCTTTTTTTTTTTGTTAATTGCTGAGAATCATTACTATTCAGATTATACTTTTTTCCATCTCTTAGTAAGATTTGTTTCCTTTTTCTTAAGACAATATTTTCTTTTTTAAAAAAGTAGCATAAACAATTTGTGCTAGTCTCCACACATCACATAAAAAGGAAATTATAAAGCATTTGTAGTTTTTATGTATTTTTTCTTTTTAGAAGGATCATCTGTTTTCTGAGGCAACTAGTATGATGACAAATAGTACTTGGCCAAAATTCATAGGAAGAACAGAATAAAATATTTGGGTAGACTGTCCCTAGTTCATATTAGTATTTTCAAAAGTTCTTCTGAAACCAAGTGACTGATACAATGTACTTATATTTATTCTTTGTAATATCTATACTTCATCAGCTTGGATGTTTGGAATGGATGGGGGATCCTAATCAAACCTGATATACAAGTGTTAAAATGGGAAATCTTCAGCTTTCCAGGTTGTTTTGGGTTTTTTCATCATTTGGCTGCTCAGTCTCCAAGGCTCTTTCATTTTCCCTTTCCTTTTATTCTTATTCCTGGCTTAATGCCTGTTTATTGCTTCAGTTTAGTTTTTTTCTCCCCCCCCCTCATTTCTTTACCACTAACTTGCTCCAGGCTCTTTCTTAAAAATTCATCCCTCTTTCTCTGTTTATATTCTTGCTTTGCTACTATTTATCACATTTACAGAGCTTTAAAGTGGCAATTATGCTTCCTTGTCTTTTAGGCTAGAACTAATCATTCAGTCATTTAACAAATTTATTGAATACAGACTGTGGATCAGCCTGATAGTAAAAATCTTTGTATGCCAAGGAGTTTACATTTTATTCTGTTATCGAGTGCTGGTTTTGGATTGGGGTTTTAGAAAAGTTAACTGCCAAAGCAGTGAGAAGAGTAGATTGGAGAGGGATTAAAATGGAAAACAGCAAGCTTTCTTTGGAGGCAATTTTGGGTTTGGGTGAGAGATGATGAGGTCCTGAAATATGTAACTGGGGAAGGAGAGAATGAAATAGGATCAATAGGATTCAATAATACTATGTGTAAGAGGAAAAAGTGAAAGATAAGTTGACTGAGTAAATAAATCAATAAATAGTTTTTGAATGCCTCCAGTATAGGCTTGGCACTGTGATTGCTCTGTGATATATAAGGTCTGTTATGGTGGCATTCACAACATAGGGGGACTACAATATTTGACAGTTAATAACTGGTTTATAAGAGAAGGGTTAAATAAATCTGTATGAGAGCTATCTCAGGCAGCTCTGTGAAGAAGTTAAGAGTTGAGTTTGATTTAGAGGTTATACTACTAAGTCAGCTGGCTTTCTCTCTAGCTTCAGTGAGATAGATTTGGAGTTGAAGAAGATGAAGGTTGATGATAGGAGAAGAAAAAAAGGAAGAAGGAGATCCAGAGTAGGATACCATCAACTCTATAGCCTCATCTCAGTGTAACAACTACTCTCCTAATTAAACCATTCTAGGGAAGTATCCTCAACTTCTCAGAGTTCTTGCTGGCAGAGTTTCTAAATACATTGAATATTTTTGGGTTCAGTAGGAATCTAACCTTTTGATGATTTGGTTTTGTAATCTTTTTTGTAGTGTTCCTGGAGAACAATGGAAAGGACAATTCACCACAATCCAGAAAAGGTAAAGGCCATCTTTTAGTTTATTTTTACCTTGTTTAATTCAGGATTAGTAGGTTTTGTTGCTATTTCATTTTATTTTATTTTAAATTTTTTAAAGAAACATTAGATTACATAAATGGTGCATAAAATATAGGGGATTCCCATATGCCCCACCCTCTCCTCCTCCCATACTTTCCCATATCAATAACGACCTTCATTAGTGTGGTACATTTGCTAAAATTAATTAACACATATTGAAGCATTGTTACTAATGTGGACTATAGTTTACATTATAGTTTACACTCTATCCCGCACAATTTTGTAGGTTATGACAAAATATATAATGGCTGTCATTGCAGTGTCATGCAGGACAATTCCAATGTCCAGAAAATGCCCCCATATTACACCTATTCTTCCCTGTCCCTCCCCTCAGAACCTCTGGTGGCCACTGCCTTTATACCAATGATAAAAGTTCTTCCATTGCCCAAATAACAATAAGTCTATAATAGAATAATTATAAGTCTATTTTAGTCCATTGTTCATTCCCCAATCTTGAGGATTTGGGGATGGTGATGTCCACCCTGTTACTAATTGAGAGGGGCCTAGGTCCCATGGGACAGATGGATGGAACTATCTTGCTTGCAGTTGAAGACACTCTCTATTCCTCGGGATGGGTGTTGTCCATCATCATCTCCATGTTAGTTGTCCTGGGTGAGTCCAATGAACTGAAGCATAGCTGTTGCATCTCTGCTGAGATTCAGGACTCAAGTTTTGTTGCTATTGATGTTGAAAAATTTTTAAAAACACTTGAAGGATAGGATTAGAGTATCATAGTTTAAAAAAAAAGCCATGTTTTGTGTGGGAGAAATCGCAGTGCTTAAAACGTTTCTCCTTTAGGTACTGTGATCCTGGTGTGAAGCTTTGGAGATATTTTCCCCTGGTGTTTGGGATCTGATTGTATTTTTAGTCTACTCCCTTGGATTTCCTGGCACACCAATGTGTGATATTATTAGGTTGACAAAAAATCAATACCTGTGATGATCACAAAGGTTTAAATGTTTTTTTAATTACCTTTTGATTTTCTCATGTCTTGGGATTATTCATTTTAGAAAAAGTTCTTTTCCAGGGCATTATTTAACATAAACCGTTGTAATTACAGTGGTCAGTGTTTGGGCTGTGGAAAAACCATGGAGTCTATTCACCTGAGTCCAGAAGAGTATGAATTTCTCAAGGGAAAAGTCATGAAGGATGTGATAGATGGGGGTGACCAATACAAAAAGACGACTCCTAAGGTAAGTCTGGAAGAGGTCTTATTGCATTCTTGGATTGCTTGTCTAGAGCAGGGTTGGCAAACTTTTCTGTAAAAGGCCAGATAGAAAATATTTTAGGCTTTGGGAGCCATGTCTCTGTCTTAACTTTTCAACTCTGCTGTTATAGTGAAAACAGCCACAGACAATACATAAATGAAGACGGCCAATAAAGCTTTATTTATAAAATCAAAGGAGTGATGTGGCTCAGGCAGTTGGGCACCCGCCTCCCACATGGGAGGTCCTGGGTTGGGTTCCCAGTGCCTCCTAAAGATGACAAACAAAAACGAGCAGACAATGAGCAAAAACAAGCAAACAATGAGCAGATAGCAAGCAAAAAAAACGAGCAGGGAGCAGATGAGGCTCCAGTAGTTGGGTGGAGAAGGGCTGCCTGTCATCTCATTGAATGCTTTTTCTTCAAGGTACCAAATAAAAATGAGAAGGGAATATTGTTCTATCTTCTCACCTGATTTAGAATTTTCAGGAAATACACCTAGAATATAAGAAGACCTTTAATCCTAAGAATAAAATAAATATCTGGTCCATAAAAGTGATAATTCCATTTTATAGAATATCTTTTAGCTGACTTCATTGGTGAAACAACAGTTAACATTTATTAAGGAATGCTGTAAATACTTTACATACATCATTTTATCTCTCATTTAATCCTATAAGGTACTATTTACAGATAAAATGATTGACACTTGGAGAGATTAAATCTGCCTAAGGACACCCTACTAATAAAACCTAGGTCTGACTGACCCTTAAACCTCTGCCATTGCACTCTCATGCCTCTTCCAGTGACAATCCACTGTTCATGTATGCCTCATAGTCAAGGAGTTGTAGTAGCTCTTAAGGCCTTAGCAATTTCTGCTGGCTAAAATGTGCTTTCAACAAATTCCCTTTTCTGTTAACAAACATCTCTTGAGGATTGTCAGCATAATAGTAGTGGATTAAACCCTATGAATGCCTGAGCTCATCCAGGAAAAGAATGAGAAGAGCAGGGGCCTGTGTTCAGAACTATATAGGTGGGGTAGGGCAGGGAACACCAATATAGGAAGGGAGATCAGAGAAAGAGATGTCCATGTAGGAGACAGAACAGTGAAGACAAGACTATTGTCACAGATGCCAAAAGAGAGGCCACATGTACCGGAGGACTGAAAAGAGTCAATCAGGTTTGGCAACTAAGAAGACACTGATGACCTTAGGAAGAACAGTTTCAGTAGTACACTAGGGACCAGAGCTGGCCAGCTTATAGTAGCTAAGTGAACAGACATTGAGCATAAACTCTTCTTTTGAAAAGTTTAGATGAGAAGAAAAAGAAGAAAGAGATGGAATAGTTGTGGCTAGAGGATGGTAGGAGGTCAAGAGAGAGTTTGGGAAGATGGAAGAGACTTGTTCATAGGATTAAAGAAGGGTATCAGTAGAGGTGAAAAATATTAAATACGGTAAGCAGGAGGAAAGAAAGGATTACAAATCAGCAAGGTTCAAGGGAAGGTGGGAAGGATTTTCAAAAAGCACAAATGCAGAGGTTAGAAATGAGGAAAACTTTATTTGAGACTAAAAAAGTGAGGATGGTGTGGATGTAGATGAGTATAGGTAGAAGGAGGGAAGGTTGAGGGAAATGACACCTGCATTGTTTAAAGGATGCAAGGTGAGAGAGATGGGAGTTGAGAGGAGGACTAGCAGAGAGTGGTGAAGGTTTAGAATGGTTCTTGAAGGGAGTAGGGAAGATGCTAATCAAGTCAGAAGGATTGCTGTGGGAAATGGGTGCTGAGATTTGAATCCGTGAACTTGCACACATTGTTCTGCATGATTGTGGATTTAATGTTTTCCAACAGAACTTGACTCACCAAATATGGTCGTAAATGAAAACAAAACTTAAAACATTGATCCAGAGTGTTGGTTTTGTGGTTTGGTTGTGGTAACATTTTAGGAGACAACAGGAGGTACTTCTAACACAGCAGTGAACCTGATCCACTGTGGGGCCCAAGCTGGCTAGGGAAGGAAGAAAGGCCAGAGAGAACTGGCTAGAGGGTTTGAGGGGCTGGTGGTTCCATGTGGGGCAGAAGAAAAGGTGTAGTGAGAGTGCAGGAATGTAACCTGTAAGATAGGGGTCAGAGAGTGGGGGGACATCTCAGGTTAGGATTTCAAAGGTGAAACAATCTCAGGCCCTGGCCAGAATCAGGATCGGGCCATCAAGGATTGGTGTATATCCCAGGGCAAAGTTCAGCTCAGGAGTGTCCTTTCCCTAAGATTTTTCTCCTTGTTTTTTGTGGCTCACCATTCATTACAAATATATATTAAAACATTGTATTGTTTTATATTCAGCATTTTAAACTATGCTGTACTGGGAACATAAGTAACATCTAGTCTGACAAATAGCTGGAATTGCCTTTGGAATTGCCTTCTAAAGCTTGCTTATAATTTGGGATTGCGAGGTACAAACTGAGGAGTAATTACTAAATCCATGTTGGCTTTGTCTACAAAAACAAAAAAAAAATTGTCTGCTGACCTCCATTAGTACCTAAAATGAGCAGTATCAAAGTTGTTTTGGCTTACCTATCCTCCCCAAATAGTACTCTTTCATTCAGAACAAAGTAAATTAGACAGCACTTTTTTTTTTTAAGATTTATTTTTATTTATTATACATCCCCCCCTTTTGCTTGTTCTTGCTGTGTTCATTTTTATTTCTCCGCATTCCCCTGTGTCTGCTTGTCTCACCCTGCTAGGGTGACCTGCCAAGTCAGCTCACCGGCGCAGCGGCCCGCCTGCTCGTGGGGGCTCGCCCGTTCTCGCGGGGGCTTACCTTTGCCCGCGGGGGCTTGTCTTTGCCTGCGGTGGCGTGCCCCGCCTGCATTGGCTTGCCTTCTCCAGGCGGTCCGTCCGTCCAAGGAGGCCTACCTCCCATGTGGTAAACCGGCCTCTACCAACTGGGCTATACATCCGGCCCCAGAGACAGCACTTTTTAAGGAAATGGTTCTCAACCTTGGCTGCTGGTTAGAATAATATTTTAAAAATATGGAACCTGAACTCTATTCTCTAGAGCAGGGGTTCTTAACCTTTTTTGTTCCATGGACCCCTTTGCCAGTCAGGTGAAAACCATGGACCCCTTACTAAGTCCACACTGTACTGTGTATTATTTAATAAATATATCACACTCACACCAACACATTCCCACAAGAATAATATTTTTTTTTGAATTTCAACTCAAGCTCATGGACTCCTTGTTAAGAACTTTGTTAAGATTTTGACTTTTTAAAAAAATGACAGCTTTATTGAGGTACAATTGACTTACAATAAATTTAAAGTATATTTAAATTTATTGAGGTACAATTGACTTACAATAACTTTAAAGCACATATTTAAAGTATATAGTTTGATGAGTGTTGGCATATGTATACACCGGTGGAACTGTCACGACAGTCAAGATAATGAAAATATACATCACCTCCAAAAGTTTACTCATACCCCTTTGTAGTGACTTCCTCCTGTATCACCCCTCTCCCCACCATCCCCAGGCAATCATTATGAAACGATACAGTATATACTTTTTTTTTTAGGGGGGGAAGCTGGCTTGTTTTACATAGCATAACTATTTTGAGAGTCACCCATGTTGTGTATATCAATAGTTCATTTTTATTGCTGAGTATTATTCCATTGTGTGACTATATTACAGTTTGTAAATGCATTCACCTGTTGAGGGACATGTATTATTTCCAGTTTTTGGCTGTTACAAATAAAGCTGTAATGAACAGTTGAGTACAAGTCTTTATATGCACACATACTTTTCTTTCTCTTTGGTATATATTTAGAAGTGAAATGGGTAGGTCTTAGGGTAAATGTGTGTGCAACTTCTTAGAAACTGCCAAACTGTTTTCCAAAGTGATTGTACCATTTTACATTTTCACAACCAATGTTTGAGGGTTACAGTTGCTCTGCACCCTTTATCCTGGCCAGTATTTGATATGATCAGTCTCCTTTGCTTTACCATTCTAATGGGTGTAAACTGATATTTTGTGGTTTTAATTTGTATTTTTCTGGTGACTAATGGTGTTGAGCATCTTATGAGCTTAATTGCCATCAATTTATCATCTTTGGTGAAGTATCTGTTCAAATCTTTTGCTCATTTTTTAAATTGGGTGCTTTGGTTTCTTATTACTTAGTTGTAAAGTTGTTTATATATTCTAGATGAAAGATCTATTTGGGTATAAGGTTTTCAAATATTTTCTCCTAGTCTGTGTCTTGCCTTTCATTTTTATAACGTGCAGGTTCTCATTTAATTGTTCAGGCTTGGGACCCTGACATCAGGATATTTAAAAGCCCCCAGATGATTCTAAAGCGCAGTTAGGGGTCAGGACCACTGCTTCTAAGGTGAAATTTTGAAAGACCTTAATGTATGGTGGCAGCTTCGCTGTGGGATAACTTGGGGAGGTAAATTTTTAGCTTTTAAATTTTAAATGTTTGTTTACTGTACTTAGACAACACAGCCAGCAGATGGCAGTAGCGTAACATCTAAATATTACTCTCGGTTGTAGTCAAGTCAATCAGATTAAAGCATGTGGTGAGCTGTTTTTAATATTAAGCTGAAAGATATCTATATCATTTTATTTAAGTCAGGTTAATGATAATAGGTAAAGATGGGAGCTGTATATATTAATTTTAAATGAACAAAGCAGAACCCCAGTTAATAAGTATAAACTGATTTAACTATATGAAAGTAATTGAATGGGCATCAGTGAAGTTCAAAATTCCAATTTGGAACAGTGTGGATAGTGTTATTTTAATATGATTAAATTCCTTTTCCTATTATTTGCTTGAGTTCTTAATAAAATATTAAATTGGAGTCAAATTCTCTTTCTTTCATCTTGAACTGTTTAGGTATAAATTAAATTCTTTTTATAAGGGAAAATTTCAAACATGCAAAAGGAGAGAGAATAGTATAATGAACATCTAGCTTCAATAGTTTTTAGTTCATGACTGTTCTTATTTCATTTATACTTCCACCTGTTCCTCCCTTAACTGCTGCCCCCACCCCCAGATTATTTTAAAGCCAAGTCATTTCTTCTATCCATTATAAATTTAGTTTTAAGTAATATAAAATAAGAAATACCTCAGAGCAGCAGTTTTCAAACTTTTGGGTCTCAAGACCCTTTTATAATCTTAAAAATTATTGAGGACCCCAGGAGGTTTTTTTAATTTGGAGTTATGTCTATTGAAAATTACTGGATTAGAAAATAAAGCTAAGGAACTTTAAAAATATTTATTAATTTATTTAAAATGACCATTTAAAATGATTACATGTTAACATAATGTATATTTTTATGAAAACTAACTCTACTGGCCAAAACTAAACAACACAAAAAATAGTGAGAAAAGTGGCATTGTTTTACATATTTGCAAATCTCTTTAATATATGACAATAAAAGACAATGGGATTTTTATATCTTTCTGCATTCAATCTGTTGCAGTATGTTGTTTTGGTTGAAGTCTATGAAGAAAATCCAGCCTCACTGAGATATGTAGTTAGAAAAAAAGAGCATTTTATTAGCAGTTTCAGGTAATTGTAGTTGTTGTTCTTTTATGCTACACCAAAACTCCCCTGTATATTTGTGAACAAATGGGAATGAAAAAGGCAAATAACATGTTATGAAAATAGTTTGACCTTTTTAACCTCTGAAAGGGTCTTGGGGACCCCCAGGGTCCTTGAACCATGCTTTGAGAACCAGTGTTCTAGCAATACTGTTTTAAATGTGGTTTCCTTTTTACTTCTGTATTAAAAGTTTATGTAAAATTTATTTGCTTCCATTTTGTTATTAATGAAGGAAGTTAAAAATAAAACAGACAACAGTTCTAGTACTTAGCATATCTTCTAGTTTCTTGTATTTTCTTTTCTTTTTTTTTTTTTTAAAGATTTATTTATTTTATTACATATCTCCCCTTCCCCCCGCTGCGGCGACGCGCCGAGAGTGGTCACTGCGCAGGCGCGGCTTTACCCGCTTGTGGGCGGTCTCTGCGTCCGTTCACGGCCGGCGCTTGATTCAGTTCGCGGGTGGCTGGCTGCACTCCATCCACGGGTGACCTGCCCTGCCCGTGGCGGCTCTTGCCCTGTCCGTGGCAGCTTCTTGCCCTGCCCACGGCGGCTCTAGCCCGCCCATGGTGGCTTGCCATTCTCTAGGCGGTCTGCCCGCTAGGAGAGGTCCCCGGGAATCGAACCCAGGGCCTCCCATGTGGTATGCCGGCGCCCTATCCACTGGGCTATCGAGCCGGCCCCTGTATTTTCTTTTAGTTCTTATTATTGAGACTTATTTCATCATCTTTCCTTTTCCATAATAAAAGTGTTTTTTTTCTGATTGTAAAAATAATATTTATTATTTTTTGAAATCAGAATAGGAAATACCAGACTGCCATGGTCTTTTTGAACGTCTTAGGAAACTTTAATCACAATAGTAGCCCCCCAAATCCTATGATTTAGAACTTAAATAAAACTTTAATGACTTTGGACTCTGCTATCTAAAAAATAAATCGGAGGAAGACAATTGTGTCTGATATATTTGAGTTTTTAGGGTTAAGTTTAAATGAACCGTTGGTTCTGCTTGATTATATCTTTTAGTTAATTGACAGAGGGGAAGATTTCTGGTGTTTCTCTAACTGCAGATTAAAGACAGAACATGTGACCCAAATGAAATGTCAGTATAACAACTGATCTAATTTAGTGTAGGTTGTTTTTTCTTTTTTTTTTGGAGAGTGGCAGCTGTAAACTGTGAAAGATATGAACTAACTGAGCCTTTCCTCAGAGTCTTCAAAATGTTCTATTCTCTATTTTCTAAATTTGAAGATCTGGTCACCTCTAAAATGAACTCTGAGTCTTGTTTTTTCCCTCCTCCCCAGATTTTAAAAAACACTGATAAATGGCAAACATTGGGGGTTTGGAGATTTTGAAAAAATCTGAGAGTTTAATTATTTGCAAACTATAGTTTTAAAACCATGTATTTTGAAGTATTTATTATAAAAGATTTTTTTCCATTTATTTATTTTTGAAATTTTTTTTTATTTTTAAAGAAACTTCAGGTTACATAAATATTATATAAAAAATATGGGGGATTCCATATGCCCCACCCCTCCCCTTCCCACAATTTCCCACATTAACAACATTTTTCATTTGTGTGGTACATTTGTTAACAATTGATGAACATGTATTGAAGCATTGCTACTAGCCATGAAATATAGGTTACATTGAAATTTACACTCTGCCCTGCACCATTTTATAGGTTTTGACAAAATGTATAATGGCCTGTATCCATCATTGCGATGTCATGCAGGACAATTCCAATGTCCCAAAAATCCCCCATGTTACACCTATTCTTCCCTCTCCCTCCCCTCAGAACCTCTGGTGGCCACTGTCTTCATATCAATGATACAAGTTCTTCCATTGCTACAATAAGAAGTCTATAATAGAATAATAATAAGTCTACTTTAGTCCATTGTTCATTTCCCAATCTTTAGGATTTTGGGGTGGTGATGCCCATTCTGTTTCTGATTGAGAGGGGCCTTAGATCCCAGGTGGCAGATGGATAGAACTGTCTTGTTTGCAGTTGCAGGCACTTTTTGTTCCATCATCATCTCCATGTTAGTTGTCGTGGATGAGTCCAATGAACTGGAGAGTAGGTGTTGCAACTCTACTGAGATTCAGGGCTCAACTGGCACATGAACATACCAAAGATTTAAGTCTCTGGGACTTATATTTAACACGTATAGTGCTAATTATAGGTTCAGATAAAAGGGGCAGAAGAGCCATATGTAGGAAAACTATAAATGAGTTATTAAAGACTATTAATGAATAAATAGTCCCTGAGTTATAAACATTTTGTCCAATGCGTACTTAAGAATTAATGTACTTAAGAATTAGTGCTATTCCCCATTTCCCCTTCCTCTTCTCCACTCATAGCACAAGTGAAAACTGAAAAATAGGCATGTTATCTCTGGATCATCCAGGTGAGTTGGTGTAAGAATTGTGGCCAAAAATGTGAAACTTCTGAAAAGATGAGAGAGTACAAAAGTATAGGAAGGGGGAGAAGATATGGCTCAAGCAGTTGAGCACCTACCTCCCACATGGGAGGTCCTGGGTTTGGTTCCCAGTGCCCATCAAGAAGATGAACAACGAGCAGACATCAAGCAGAAAAAATAAAAAAAAGAAGACAACAAGCAGGGAAATGGATGTGTTCGAGTGATTGAGCTCCTGCCTACCACATGGGAGGTCCCAGGTTTGGTTCCGGGTACCTCCTGGAGATGACAAGCAAGACAACGAGCTGGCACGATGGGCTGGCATGGTGAGCTGATGTGATAAGATAACGCAACAAGGAGACACAAAGAGGAAACACAATGAGTAACACAACAAAGCAGGGAGCGGAGGTGGCTCAATCAATTGAGCACCTCTCTCCCACATGAGAGGTCCCAGGTTCGGTTCCCGGTGCCTCCTAAAGAGAAGATGAGCAGACACAGAGTGCACACAGCGAATGGACACAGAGAGCAGATAGCAAGCACAAAACAACGATGGGGGCGGGGGTAAATAAATAAAATAAATCTTAAAAACAAAAAATGAGCAGACAATGAACAAAAGCAACAAGCTGACAACGAGCAAAAGCAATGGGCAAACAGACGAGGGAGCCATCTCCCGGGGGAGAAAAGTACAGGAAGGGTAAAAACTTAAAGGCAGAATCAAGGTTACTCCTAGCAGTGGCCTTCCCAACTTCAAGTATTTCCCTTCACCTTACTCTAGAGCATCTTCATTTTCTCTTAATAGCATTTGCTGAAATTCTAGCAGTTGGTATCCAATCTTTTTTTTTTCTTTATTAGTGAAGTTGTGGGTTTACGGAACATTCATGTGTAAAATATAGGATTCCTATATACAACCCTATTATTAACACCTACCTTGGTGCGGAACATGTGTTATAATTGATGAAAGCACGTTTTTATAATTGTACTACTAACTATAGTCCATGGTTTAACTTAGGACCTTGTATGTAGGGTTCACTGTGTAGTGCATTTCCATGGATTTCAATATTTTAAAAATAAAAATAGTTTGAAGCAGTACACTTTCTTCTTAATGCTTAGCTGAGATCAGTTTTACAAGAGAATGGGATAGGTATGGGTGTGGGTGTTTGGATGGTTCTGTTTTAGAGTAGGATTGGCAATTTTTAAACATGGTGAAGCTTTCGGGAGTCAGGTATGAGGTGGGTGTTAGAATGAGGAGTTTAATGTGGATTAGAGTGCTGGAGGCAGAGGGATAAAGGCATGTTTAAGAGGTTTGAACAAGATGGAAGTATGCAATGGAGACATTTGAGCTATTTTTTTCTTTGGCCAAGGAAAAGAACTTTTTTTTTCTCTTTCTTATACCTTAGATCTTTTCTCCCTAGGATTTAGGCTGGTACTATCAGTGTTACACTGTAGCCCCATTATATAGTTTGGCTTGGAAACCAAACCATCTTTCGTTATTTTGTATCTATGGGAAAAGTATTGTGAGTTCTAAATAAACATCTTTTAAGTGAATTCATAGGAACAATGTGGTGGGAATGAGGCACTACCCAGAGTGACTGCATTTTTAGTTTTCTTTTACTTGGAAAATCTTGTCTCAGATTTCTGATTGTTTTTCTTAGCTATTGACTAAATGTATCAATTTTAATACTTTTTCATTGGTCTCCCTATAGAACAGAATGCTATAAAATATTGTAAAATAAGATAGCAGGTTAAAAACAATAACATGCTGGTACTGAAGACTATTCCCTATCTCAGTAAATAACTTTCTCCTTCTAGTTATTCAGGTCAAACATACTAGAGTCATCCTTGACTCCTCTCTTTTCTTCATACCCCACCTCCAATCTGCCAGCAAATCCTGTTTATTTCCTTCAAAATGTATCTGACCACCTTCACTGCTACCACTTTGATCCAGGTTACCATAGTTTCTAGACTAGACAACTACAGTAGCCTAACTGGTCTCTGTGTCACAATGCCCAAGTCTGTTTTCAACACATCAGCAGGAGTGACCCTTTTTTTTTTTCAAAGATTTATTTTATTTATTTATTTCTCCCCACCCCCTCGTTCGCATTTGCTGTGTCTGCTTGTCATGTGCTGGTCTTCTTTTCAAGAGGCACCGAGAACCGAACCTGGGACCTCCAATGTGGGAGGAAGTCACCTAATCACCTGAGCCACCTCCGTTTCCTGCTTTTTTGTATCTCTCATGTTCTCCTTGTGTCTCTTGCTGCGTCATCTTGTCGCGCCTGCCCGTCACATCGGCTGGCTGTCTTGCTCATCTTTAAGAGGCACCAGGCACAAAACCAGGAACCTCCCATGTGGTAGGTAGGAACTCAGTCACTTGAACCACATCTGCTTCCCAGGAGTGACCCTTTTAAATCCATGTCACATCACATTACTCCTGTGCTTAAAACTCTCCAATTGGTATTGGAAAAAATATACCAAATGTAAGCCATGGACTATAGTTAGTAGTAATTTTTTTTTTTTTAAGGTACCAGGACTGGGTATTGAACCTGGGACCTTGTATGTGGGAAGCTAGCACTCAACCATTGAGCCACATCGGCTCCCCTGAGTTGGCTTTTTCCTTTGTTTTGCCTGTTGTTTGTTTTTTTTGTTTTTAGGAGGCACTGGGAACTGAACCTGGGGCCTCCCATGTGCGAAGCAGGTACTCAACCACTTGAGCTACATCTGCTCCCAGTAGTAATATTTTGATGATGTGCCTTCATAATCTATAACAAATGTTCCACAGCAGTGCAAGGTGTTGGTGGAGGGGTGATGTATGGGAATTCCGCATATTATACATGATTGTTTTGTAAGATCACAACTTCTTTAATAATAAAAATATATATATATATATATTTAAAATACCTCTCCAATTGCTTTCCATCCATTAGAGTCTTTATGGTGGCCTGTAAGATCCATTATAGTCTGGCTTTCATTTGTCTCTCTAGTCTTACTCTGTTCCAGCTACACTGGAGTTCTTGGTGTTTTTTGGTCATAATAGGTATGTTCCTGCCTCAGGACCTTTTGCACTTGCTATTTCCTCTTCCTCCAGATAGCTGCATTATTATTCATCCACCTACCCTAAGTCTTTGCTTAAATATCATTGTAGGAGGACTTTTCCTGGACACTTTATTTAAAATTGTATGTACACCTGTGTTCCCCTCCCTCCCCTGAGCTCCCAATGCCTCTTTCTGCTTTATTTTTTCCTATAGCACTTTTCATAATTTGATATACTTTATATTTTATTTGCTTATTATTATCTATCTTTTCTCCATTTAGAATGGAAGCTCCATGAGGGTAAAAATTTTTGTCTCTTTTGAACCCTGCAGT
>PVKH010011252.1:0-7500 GCA_004027955.1 Chaetophractus vellerosus
TCTTTCCTCCCTAAAGAACTGGAAAGGAATGACTACCTCAAACTAAGTTCATTGTTTCCTCTTTTCAAGGATGTTTCAGCGGGGCCCAGGAACTGAAGTATCTCCACCAAAGGGCTGCTGGCAGCCTGATTACCCACGCCTTGAAGGTCATAATCAGAATTTATTGAGTATCTCCTAGGGTCCAGATACTGTCCTTAGAATTTTGTTCAATTCTCCCAATAATCTTTTAAAATAATATTGGCCCCTATTTTAAGTATTAAGAATGAAAGCTCAGAGAGGTTAAGAAACTTGTCCAGTGTCACTATAAGTAACAGAATCAGAATGAGAACACAGATTTGTTTCTGTCTGAAACCTGTACTCTTCTTATTGTGTTTAATTCCTCACCCCACATAGAGAGAAAAGACCTGGACTCCATTTGTTAGAAATGAATGAATCTAGAGATGTTCTTGGAGTGAGTCTGGGTAGTGGAGAAGTGTGTGTGAAATGCTAGAGCAGTTCACCTTTGTGGCAGTAGTAGAGAGCACACAGTAGGGTGTGTGAAAATAATTATTGTTTCACTTACTAATGGAGAAGTAATAACTTCTAAATTTCACCTTTAGTTGTGTAAGCTCTTTGGGATCTTAAAAAAAATATCCTGAATTTATATCCCATTCACATCTATTATGGTGATTGTTCAAATCCTATTATCTGGAAACTTAATTTAAAATAGCTTGGTCTTTTTGAATTATCAAAAACTCAAAACAGGAATCTTTCATATTTGCACAGACCAAAATCTGTGTGACACCCTGAAGCTTAGTTCTTAAATTGTGCCCTTACATCTGTGAAAAGGTAAAATCTAGACTTTGTTGCAAAGCACAATGCAAATATGAATGCTAATGAATTCCTGACTATATTCAACATATCTGAGAGTCACAATTGTTTATTATCTATATCTATTAATAGGCTTTAGCTGTAATAAAAACTCAGACATTTTAGCCAAAGGTCATGTTGAAAAGTAACAAAATGAGAAATTATAGTTCTTTTTTGGCAGTGAAAATTAATTTCTGGAAAGGTACAAATCTCTTAGTTTGTTTTCCTAAATGTTAAGCCCTTTACAAAAGGTAGACAATGTAGGAACACATAGCTATGATTTTTTTTTTTTAAGGCTACTGTTCCTTTAATGCCCAGCTGGTTCTGAGATGTAATAAAATTGACATATTGATTCCTTTGAATTTACAAATGCCTGTTTCATAAACTCCATCTCCAAAGCCTAGGCATCTTTAGAGCACTGTCATTTTTTTTCTCCAAATGGATCAATTATGTGCCCACGTAATCCTGTTACCTGTGAAATCCATGCATACTTCTCCCATTTGCTGCAGTTCCCAGGCGGACAAACTTGCATTATGTACGCATAAACAAACAGCACATTTCCCTGATATTAGAGATTGTTTTCAAAGTGAAAGGCAATCTCTTGGGTCCTTTACTCAAAAAAGGGGGGGGATGAAAGAAAGAAAGAAAGAAAGGAAGGAAGAAAGGAAGAAAGGAAGAAAGAAGGAGAGAGAAAAGAAGGAAGGAAGGAAGGAAAAGGAGAAAAAAAGACAAAACTGCCAGTTTCTTCAAGTAAGCTCAGTATATGACACCCACACCCAAATATATGTGTGTGTGTATATATCTGTATTTACAATTCCTAACAATCCATTTTATTTTATTTTTAGGAGTCACCGGGGATTGAACCCGGGACGTCATACATGTGAAGCAGGCACACAATCGCTGCGCTATTTCTGCTCCACCATATAGTTTTGCTATGTTCAGTCCTCGAACTGCTCCAAGGAAATAAATTTTTAATTTTAGTTAAACTAGTCTATGAAGGTTTATCATACTCTTTATTTCTGTCTTTTCTCCTTTGTTGATAATTAGTTATTTAAGGGCACACTGTCCCTCAAGTTACCTTGAAACACTTGAGAAATGAAATGAAAATCCAAAGTGAATTCGGTTATAAAGTTTGTAGCTGCTTTAAAGAAAGAAAAGTCCTCAATATTTTTCATCGTGGCACTTGACGCTAACAGGTCATGAGTCTTCCTTAAGCACACACAGAGTCCTTTATTGAAACCACCGTAGAAAACGTAAAGAATTCTGCTTCTACTGCATTAGGAGGGAAACGCCTCAGTGAGCTAGGAGGTCTTTCCCATGTCTTAAATCTGTAACAGCAAATCGTCTTCCCACACAAGCACATTTACGCGTTCATGTGCGGACACACTCCCCAGTGCAAAAAAATGCGTAAAGACTTAACGTGCGAATATATGCAACACGCGCAGACCCTGGCTATAGAATCCCCTGCAAACAACCAACAAGCAAGCATGCTTTTGTCTATGTGTGAACTCTCTGTGTGAGCAAAGTACTGTGCATGTTCCACACAGAGATATGAATTCTTGCTTCATTCTTTCAGCCCGTGCTGTATCTGATTTTCCTCACTTCACTGGGCACCCAGCAGTCCTGTAACGCTGCACACTGGCACTCCACAATTTGTCTCTAAGAGATTCCCCAAATTGCAAAACATCTTGTCTGCTGTCCAATGTGCTTCCCATATGCAGAAAAGATGGCCTTCAAAATTGGGTTGTGCTTGGAGCGCTGTGGCCTGGCCCACCACTGCCATTGTGCTGGAGTGGTTTTAAAGATAAATGGCTGCATGTTAACCAGATTTGACATGCTGTACAAAGGCAGGCACCTTTGGTCCCAAGACACAGCCAAACAGAAAACACAACAAGCAAGCCTGGCAAAGATGTCGGACATGAATAAAAGCACAACAATTTGTCACGTAGTTGTTACAAAATGTTAGCAGCTTTAGGGCTTGCCGTGGGATGGCAGAGATAAGGCAGCCGGGAGAATGTGGAAGTTTGAGGACTGGTGGGGCTTAGGCAAGGGAAGAGTTAATTCAGAAAAGGGGGGCAACAGTCGCGCAAAGGGATTATTTTCTCTTGCTTCCTCCTAAGGCCGAGGAAGGCCTTAGTGTCAGGAATTAAATCAGCAAGGCCGGTGTTCCAGGCTTTACCAAATTCCACTGTTTTGAAGGGCTCTCTGTTAAACACCTCTTTCCAAACTCTCAAAGATGTAACACATTCTGGGGTCAGTTTCTTGAGGACCAGGAATCATTTTTCATTTTCCTTTTCAATTTGGCATTGTGATGAATGAAATGAAGAATTCTGAGAAGGAAAAATCCTTACACCCCACTTAGTCTCACTATTTACCCAGAGAAAAGAGACTCCAGCTGCCTCACTTTAACTCTTTTTCAAACCCTGGGATTTCTTTTCCAAAGGCCCTTCCAGTCAATGATCACCATTGCCTGAGTTACTTATAATTTTGGAAATTCCATGATTTCAGTAATGTTTAATGACAAACTTTCTTCCTGACGCCAGACTCATGCCCTTCCCAAGCCTTAATATCCTCATCTGTAAGAAGGGTATGATCATAACTACAGCACCTATCTGACAGACTTGTTATCAGGGCTAAATCAGGTAACACATAAAATTCTTAGCACAGATCCCAGCACACTGTAAATCCTCAGTATATGTTAGATAATATTATTGTTCATTCAGGGGCCGAGACAATTCAGGGAGATACAAATATACAAATTATGTCACTCTTAAAAATCGTCCACAAGGTCACCATCACCTATTTACTGGATAGTGCAGAAATACAATCTAGGAGTCTTCTGTTCCCTGCCCACCTTCCAGTCCCATTTTAAACTAGTCCCCTTGTGTGTGGCCTGTGTCCCAGCCATAGTCACTGGCTGATGGCTCCCTGAGCGGTTCACTCTGTCCCTCCTCCAATGCCTGTACAGGCCATCATCTCAACCAAAGGTGCCCTTCTCTCACTGTGTGGTGACATCAGAGTCATACATCCACATTCCACTCCAAAGCCACCTCCCCCAGGAACTGTCCCCTCCCCCCCCCCACCTGCTCCCAGATCTAGTTGTGTTATACTCTGCTCTTCCTTCTTACGGGGTACAAAGCTCTTTATAGCAGTGGTCACATTTTCATCATTTCTTAAAGGCCCACCTTTCCCATCTGACGAGAGAGCCTCAGAAGTGGCAGCTCTATTGCACACGGGAAAAAAAAACAAAAACATCCACAGCCTGCACACAGTAGGAATATAATTAATGCAGAATGAATGAGCACTGAAATTGTCTGCTGAAACACCAGAGGCTTAAAAAAGGATCTGATGGCATGTTTTTCAATTATTTTCACAATCAGAATTTTTTTTTCTCATAATGCAAAGTTCAGATCACCCTCAGGAATGAAGGCAAAAGAAGGACTGAGCAGAAACTAAAAATGTGCATTTTCTTTCCCTGAACCTGGCATCAGCTTTGAAGGGGGGCTGCTTCTAGCAATAACAGAATGAAGCAAGTAAGCTCACATGGTAAAGTCTGAAAAGAAATCAGAGCAAACTTTAAAACAAATAGCTGACCACCCCAGTGCTGGCATAGCCATTTAAGTCCAGGGCCTATCCAAGGATCCTGTTGATCCTGAAGGGGTACGGAGGAGACACCAGGGAGAAGATGCTTATATGAAAGACAATGCCATTCTCAATGGTTTGCTCGAACAGAGGTGGTGTCTCCCAAGTAAATAGATTCAAACTGCCCTGCTAGCTTCCGAGGGACTGTGAACCAAATGGAAAAAGGTAAGATATCCACTGAAAATTTTTCAAGGGGTAGGGCCTGGAGCTCTGTTGACATCTGTGATTCTCTAACCTTCATGACCTCTTGTAAACTCAGAAACAGGGCAGCCTAGAGCAAGTCCCTGTCCCACCACTCTCCTGAAATTTGAGCCAAGTCCCATGTGGCTGCCGCTCTTCTGTTCACGGGTCCTGAAGGGAGTCCAGGAAGCCATTCTTTGATGCGGTGTGCATTCTCCCTCACTGAAGGAGAACTGGCTGCTGGAAGAGTTGTGATCCCAGTTAGTGGGGGGTAAGGGCTGGTGAAAGGAGAAGGATCACGAAGTTAACTGGTGACCTTTCGGTTTCCTCCATTTATGGGCCTCATTTTATTTCTACTTGTAATATTAAATGGGAAACAGATTTATGTAGGGGAGAAATTACTGCATGCCACTCAGAACAACCAGCCCAGTTGTCGCCTCTGTAGTGTACTGAACTGATGATAAATAGCAGTAGGGGACGGCTCGATACCACACCTGATACCAGGCCTGAAGACTGAGGGTGCTACAAATACTCTCAGGGCTACAGATTTTTCTGTCTCTTTCCTCAGAATGTCAGTGTTACCCCAAGAATGTCGTCAGAGCGAAATCACCGATTTCTGCCTAAAACGGCAAAGAACCATGCAAAATATTTTGCATGAGAGACTCTGATTATCAGACTAATCCGCATCAGTTAGCTGGACATATTCTTAGGATGAGCTTTATATGGACATATCATTCTGCAGAATGTCAAATGCAGTAGGGGATGCTTAAGAAGCCCCACAAAGTCTCAATTCCAATGGCAGCCAGATAGTCAAACTCCATATTCTCCTCAATTAATTAATAAAATATTTTAAATTTATATCATTCAGATGGCCAGGGCAAGCAAGCATGAAAGTTAAATTTCTTCCATTCAAAGGAAATGGAAAAGCTTGATAACAAAAAACAAATACAAATACAAATAATTTAAAATGGTATCTAAATTATAAATTTCCTCAGGTGCCTATAGAACACTTAAAATACATTAAGTTTATGGTATAATGTTCTGTTAGAAAGTCACATCTTTGTTGTAAGCAGAGTTTATTTCTGAAAAATTTTTTTCTAATAATAGCCAACCTTATTAGGCAGTTTTGGAAGCTTATGAGTGGAATAATAAGGAAATAGTTAAAGATTCTAAAGAAAATATCAGCTTTATTATAACTTTCTTGTTATTCCTTCAACTTTAAAAATAAAACCTCAAGAATTTATCGGATTGGTTAATAGTCTTTATGTCTTTACCACCTGTACCTTGAAAAGATTTTCCTCCTGGTCTCTGTTTTCTTGACGGAAGTTGCTTTGTAGCAAACCACATCCACATCAGTCAGAACTTCAGGTGTACAATTTTTATCCTTGTAACAATTTTAGGCTTGCAATTTGCACTGCTGCGTTTCTTCATCTAGGTCTAAAATACGTGCAGCATTGCTTTTAGGAAGTAAAAAAACTGATGGGCTGTGCCATGTATGGCAGCATTTGTTCAGCATTTGGTACAAACGGGAGAAAAAAGATACAGAATGCATGGATTGATTTTCAAATTACCTCAATATTTTGAAAACATTTTCACCTGCATGCTGAGAATGCTAAGAATGGCAAGGAAGGCAATTGTGCATTTGCACAGCCTCCACTGCATTCATTTATAAATTACCTCATCACTGACTGAAATTAACACTGATTCTTACAGGCAATTTCTCAATTTCCAATGCTAATTACATTTTTTTTACTTTTAAATTCTGTACCACCTGTTTTGGGCAAGACATCTTAGGCAGCGCGACCGCATTTAATCACAATTTTAATTAACCGCCCTGTAGATGTGAAAAAGAAGCAATTATAATGTAGATGAATGATGATTTTTCTGCATTAAATTGTTTTGTTTCCCTGGTATGTTGATTGTAACACAGCACACAAATACAGTAACTGTACAATTTTTTTCTATTGTAATTTAGTAATTGTTTTTGGAAAACCAGTTTGGGAATGAGTGACTTCATCTGTTTACAAATTGATTGATACTGTTCACTCGCTGATTGCTGCGGCGTATATTTTGGTATTGCACAGCCTAGCATAAAATATAATTAGAGATGCACAGGCTTTGCAGCACCATTTTGGAATCTGAAAATCAACTGTAACTGAAGTATGTTTTCCTTGAGCTTACTAGTATCAGTTGGGGCTGATGAAAAGATAATCAAAACAATGGGCTTTCCAATTCCACCACTAGTAGAAACCCTTGGTTTCAATCTGATAGTCTAATGTCGTAAGTTTATGAATTACTCTGTACTAGGCCTGGGAGCTGGGGGCTGGCAAGTCTGAAGCTTGCACAACTCACTCAGATCGGTATCACGAGCAGCCTACAAGTGAAGTAAGGAAACAATGATGAAAAATAAAGAGTTGCTGCTTTGGAAGGGGAAGGCTTGTTCCCGACACCCGGGCACAATGCACTGGTGTGCTGTAGCTCTAGACTATCTCATCTCTACACTGTGATACAATAAGATCGCATTCATGCTCGTGGCTTGCAGATACAGATCATTAAAGCCGTACCTCACTGCAGATACATTCAGAGATCTTATGCATGTGAAGCAGACCTTGTTTCTCACTCCGCTAGGAATGGGATAGGGGAAAAAAGAACAGCCACCAAGAATGGTTTATTTGGAACCATATGGCAACTAATAGCTAGAAGATCTAGGCTCACACTTTTCACATGAATTAGGAATTCCTTCAAGAATGCCCTATCCTGATACCACACCCACTCCCGATCTCAGCAAAGTTCTCCTCAATTAATGCACTTTAAGGGTATCACGGGGCT
>PVKH010011252.1:12500-17849 GCA_004027955.1 Chaetophractus vellerosus
ATATGATGGTAGTGAAAGTTAAAGAGGAAGAGTATCAGAGTTGGAGTCTGAGGGTGCATTTGGGCATGTGGCTTGGGAATGTGTGCAAATGTGGGCTGTATTTAGTTTTCACATTCTCATCAGCAGAGCAAAGGTGATGGGAAATCTTTAGAGGACACCCATTTTGCTTAGAGATTTCCCCCTTAATGGTCTATTTATTATGAAAACACAGCTTACTGAGTTCTTTATATATAAACCTCACCTCTTAAAACTGAGAAATCTCATGATGTGAAACACTTCCATTGATGTGCTTTGTGTCTAAAATAGAAACTTAGGTACTTCCAAGAATAGGCAAATTGTGAAGTTTCTTTGATTACAGTTACCAGAGATATTAGACAACATTGATACAATTTAAACTAAGAAACGGTGAAGGTTACATACTACATTTATAGATCACTTGGGCCCTGAATTCCTTGGAATTTACTCATCTATTTAAGAAAGAGAGAGAGAGAGATAGACAGACAGCGATCTCAGCTCATATAGCATGATATCTTAATCTGTTGATCTATTATCTATTGCTTCTTATTTTTGAGACGGGTGGTTATTGCATTGTCAGTAGGCCTTTCTTTCCTAGAGTTAATTATAAAAAGAAATATGAAAGAATATATAAAGAATAAAAATCACCAAATTGTCATCTTAGCAACGTAATTATTAATGAGGTGTACAGTATAGTTTTTTATGTAGAATATGTTTTGATATCTTGTCATGGTGAATCACTAATGACAATTACCTATTCTCCAAAGAATGCAACCATTTACCTCTATCACCTGTGATAATTTTAAATGTTTCTACTTTAACTTGGCAATTTAAACGTAACATACTTGCTCTTGTGATAAATAAAGTCAGCTAAACTGACCAGTTCTCTGTTTATTGTTTGCTTGAAATAATATCTTCATTAACTAGGATGTAAAAATTTAACTCCAAATGCCAAGTTCAGAATTAGATATCTTCTAGTTTACAGTAGAGTGTGTATTGTTTTACGTTGAAGTAACACAGAATAACCAAGAAAAGTGAAGAACAACTTAAAAATGTATTGTATCCAATAGAACATGCTGTTTAATACCAAAGATTATAGGAAAAGTTGTCGGGAGTCTTTAATTTTATCATACTGTAAAAAAAGAAAGGTGACAAATATGTATAGTAACATTTCTATATTGTCTTCTAATTCTACCAACTACTTCAAATCTTATTCCCTCCACTCAGCTCAGTAATAGAATTGACTTTGTAAATAATCATGAATCCTTATGAAGATTACATTCCTCATCTGAAAAATGAAAGCAAAGCTCAATGAGATCCTTCTCGAAATGTTTGTTACTCTTACAACCCTGATGTGTCCATGTTCTTTACTCTGCAGAAGTCTGATTTTTTAGAAGCCAGTATTAATTTCTACCCAACACTGCAGCATCCTCTGCAAATGTACATGGTTTTATTAGCTATCATACTCTCTTGGGTCACAAACATACAATATCTGATGAGACACTGATCATCTTCCTTCTCCTTTCTGTTTTCAGCTCTAACTTTCCTGTCAGAAGCCTGAAAAAATATGCACAGTTACTGTTGCTGAGGGGAGACAAAGTTTAACTTCTGGGTTGGCAATCGGAGAATAATTCATGAGCAGATTTCTAGCAAATGATATGATTTGCTAAATTTTGGTCTTTGATTTATATTTATGTACTCCTGCTACTGCTAAGGTTTTGCCAACCTCAATTAGATCATGAATGAGATCATTTTAATTCAGCCCCCAAACTGTGACCTGACCATGGTCTGAAAGTGTTCAAAAAGTAATTTTAAGCCTCCCTTTGATTTGAAAAGGAATACTGCATGCTTGGTCGTTCATACAAATAACATAAAACTTAATTATTGGATGATCTGGCAGAGGACCTTCTTGCCAAACAACAGTCAATGCCAGCTACTGTAATGCTGGCACTGCCCGGGCACCCGAGCGCACAGCCCCCTTGTTCCGGGCGTTTGTTCATTGTGTCTCAGGGCAAGATGCTTTCAAATAGGATTCATGGATCTGGGAGGCAGGGTGCAATGGGAAGGGTGTACCATATTTATAACTCCAGTTAAAAAATGCTGTCTCACCTAGGAGGGAAGTAGATCTGCGCTGTCAAATCACCAGGAGGCTGTGACAAAGGGAGCTTGCAGCCTGACACACGGTGTAACAACATAGCAAACACCTTTAATTCTGTCATGTCTCATACCCTTTACTTTCTCACACATTTGTGGCTGCTCAAACGTTGACACCTACACTCTTTTTCGAAACTAAATATGGCAATCTTATTTAAGTCCAAATGCAACACCTGTAAAGTTATTCTTGTGCCCAGCAAAAAATAACCATCAACTCCTCCCTCTTATAAATGCTTCTCGCTTGCTTTGGAAAGTCTCAAGTTGGTAACGGCCAGCCTGAGGCCCTGGCTCTGAGGTTCACATGACCTCCCAAGCTCTAAAAGATAGGCAACACTTCCCCCTTGAAAAGATGCGAAGGCTGAGATAATGTCACTGCCCGAATTGGCCTCTTTAAGCTTTTCAAGTTGAAGCCCTTTTCCTCATCACAAACTTCTGGTGGCTTTTACAGTAAGGAGAGAGGCCCCAGCTGCTCAGTCCCTCTAGTTATCATAGTCTAATATTTTAAAAGCTAGAAATGAAAATAGCTTTTCTAAAGATATTTCCTGGAATTTTTAATGTGCAGCCCTGATTCCTTTTTTTTTTTTTGTTCCTTGCCAATTATGAACCACCATTTGGAGGGCTTATGAGCAATGTAAGTCCACCTCATCTAATTAAACCACATTGTTTTAAAAGCTTGAACAGTTTTCCTGTCTACAAGACTTGTCTGAATAATAAACTGCTGCAGCCAGAGTTCTGAGTGTCTTTGGAGAGCCAGGATTTCATCTCTGCGTGAAAAGGGCCGGGCACTCAAAGAGTTAAAGAGTGTTCCCGCATTGCTGGGTAGGTTAATATCACAGCTGCCTGGTAAAGCATTATCCTGGTACCTCACTTAACAAAAGCCTCCTTTTGCAAACAGACTCCCACTTTCCCCCCAAGTGTCCAAAGGTGTTTACTGAAGTAAATCTGCCTAAATCCTTCATTGCTTGGGTCATGGGGGTAGAAAGGAGGGGTGGAAGGTGTAGGAATAATCTCTTTTTGTAAATTCTGTAAATCTTCTGGGAAAAAAAATCAGGAATCTGTGTCACATGCTCATGTATAACTTCTAATATCTCCGTTAGCTTTGCTCTTATAAGTGAAATATGTCACAACGGCTATTGGAAAAGCCCCTCACCCCCATTTCAAATTATTTCCTGCTCTTGGAAGCTACTGCACTTCCCAAGTTGTGTGTGTATGTGTTGTATGCTTAATCTAATTGTTGAAGAAAAAACTATTGGTATCTTAAAAGTGGTTTCAGAAATAAAAAAAGAAAAGAAAAGGCAGTTTAGCAGCAAGATAATGTAGCTGGAAAGTTGTCACAGGAGGCTTCTGCTCTTGCCGTGGTCACATTCCAACACCATTAACTGCATGTTACTTTTACATGTTGAAAATGGACGCAAATAACACAGTAAAACCTGAGAGGTACCTCTACGAGGGCGATCTCAGTAAGAAGGAGCCCTTTAGGCATAAACTTTCTCTCTCAAGAGAAAGTGAATACCACCAACCCCTCCCTACAAATCTTGAAGCATCCAGTTTGAGATACAAAAAAGGCTGTCATCTCACAAATGTTAAACATACTAAAAAAATCTGAAAAAAAAAGTATGGAGAAGGTGTGAAAAACGTGGCACTTTACAGCCCTCAAAGCTTTTAAAAATAGAACAACTTTTCCCCCTAAAATTCTTTTCAGAGATTTTTTTTTTTCCTTTTTGGCTCATTTGAGAGTTTCTTTCTTGGCTTTTTTCCCCTTTCATTTGAAAATATGAATTATCATAAGAAGTCAGGGGAAAAAATGGGAAAGTCTTTTCCAGTTTTCCTGAGGATTTATCAGTGTGTTCAGGCTGGGTGGGAGCACATCTACCTTTCTCTCTGGTACAGACACCCATCCCTAAAAGCAGACCAGGAGCTCCCAAGACTTCATCCTTGCCCTCATCCTGAGCAGTCTCCAGCTGCCCTTTAGCTCCCGCCCCCTAACGTCCCTCACCTCCCCAGTTTAATGGTAAACAATAATAGTTATTAAAACGAAATAATAGGCAGCACTCAAGAGCTGGAAGTCCACACACCTGACCCCAAGTTTAACAGGCTTCTTGGAGTAGAATTTGATCCTTCCCTGACACTTTTTACCTCAAGTGTTGAGCGGGTGGCCATGAATAGCACAGACATGCCATCTTGTAACACTATATGCACGTCAGGAGGGACCAGGCCTGGTTGAGCATCAGCTATATAAGGTTGGTAACTAGGGGAAGCCCAACAAACAGCCACAAACACCTAAGTTATTTTACTCAGCCACTACCCTCTGCTGCTTCTCTCTCTCTCTCTCTCTCTCTCTCTCTCTCTCTCTCTGTCTCTCTCTCTTTCTTTTCATCTTGGCTTTCTGTGGCAGAATGCAAATGGAGCCTGCCGGCGGTGAAAGGGCTGAATTGTGATTAAGAAGAAGAAGAGCTCCTTTCTTTGTTCTCCCCTCAGGGGATGTTTACTGGGAGAGACACAGCGGATCAGATATGAAAGGCATTCAGGTCAGCATTGATGTGAGCGAAAGTGAAATCATACCTAAGGCATTCAAAAGACCGCCGTGTCAGGGGTTCAGCTAACGGTGCAGCTACTGTGTGTGTCTTCCCGGAGAGGCAAAAATCTTTTCACAGACTGGCGATTTTTTCTCTCTAATTTACTACAAAATTATAAAAGTTTCCCCTCCCCCCTGTTTACCTCCTACCAAATGACACAAGAGTTAGTATTTTTCTCTCCTCAGGGACCACACATGAAATCAGACTAACTTCTAATAACTATTACCTAAAAGAACCAGCAAGGTGCCATCTGAGCTATGAAACCTTTTATTTTATTTTTATAAAACAGGTGTATTCACGTGCATTACATATATGCATAGTATGCAAGGGAGAGCTGAATGAAGAGAAAAGACACACGCATGGATGGGTTTTCCTCTCACCTCCCTCAGAGGAAACACACATGCACACATAGTGTAAAAACAGTACAGAACACCTTAAAACGAAATCCTTTATTTACTTTGTAACTACTAGTTACACTTTTCCTGAGAGCTTTCAGTCTGACATGACTGTCACCCAAGATAAAAGTATTTGGCACATAGTTATTAAGGCAAAGGCTTCCATAAAGTCTACTGATTATTATCGTCTTCCTTAAAAAAAAAAAAAA
>PVKH010011253.1:0-17847 GCA_004027955.1 Chaetophractus vellerosus
CCGAGAGTGAGCAAGGCCACTGCTCACCAGTGAAGCTGACTCGGCGCGTCACCGCAGTGGTGGTGGGGGGGGGGGGACAAAAAGCAGAAAATAAAATAAATAAAAATAACCTTAAAAATATCCAGTCTATCCTTCCATGTCCTCACAGAATTTGCACAGTGCCTGTAGTTATAAAATATGAACAAGACAAGGCTGTCAAATAGCATACCTTTTAATTTTTCCATTTTCTTATTTCTTTCCATTGCTTCATTTACTAGAGTCTCTTTAAAAACACAAAAATATCACACTTAGTGTAAATGCCCCCTTTTTGTTATCCGAAACTTGATTTTTCTTCTTTGATGGGACAAAAAAACAGACTTGTTCCACCCATTGATACTCTATATGCTAGTGAAAGATTCTGAAAGATTTAATTCTTTCATTTCTGGCCATTATTCTCACCCTCATCCAAACAATAGTCATTCAATCTCTCAGTTTCTCTCTCTCCCCACACCCTTGACAAATACAATGATACACACCCATACACACACACACAGTCTCGCACACTCACACAGAAAGACTACAGAAGAAATCTACTTCTCTGCTTGTTCCAATCATCTCTTTTTTGTTCTTGTAAAGAAAGAACCCATGTAAAAAGAAGTATTAGTTATTTGTCCAAGGAGAGGCATTATTACATAGAGGGTAAGATGTTTAGGATGATGCTATGAAGAAATAAGTTGGAAATGTGGGAATTTTGAAAAGAAAATACTATAGTAAAGAAAAATAATAATAACTGGCATTACCCACTTTGTATCTGCACTGAACTATCCCCCATAGTAGACACAAATATAATATAGTCACATACTTAGGAATCATGCAGCTTGCTATCTACTTAGGGAGATAATATAATAACATCTAAACATATTAGAAAATATTTTAGTGCTTGCTATGAGTCAAAATAAAATTCAAAGATTTGGTGGGCTGCACTGGTCAGGAAAATTTTTAGTTAGGAATGTGAAGGGGATTGGATTGGGACTTCAAATAAGTAAGATTCAAATGGGTGGAAGAATGGAGAAAGCCATTCCTGGAAAAGGATACACTATACACAAAATCTGGGGGAAGGATGGTTAAAGAAAACAAGTGGGGCAGGGAGCAGGAGTAGAGTAAACCAACAAAAAAAAAACCACATTCTGCAATATGTTGAACACTTCAAGTAAGAGGAGACTATGTTCCATCACTATACAGTCTGCTATTGATAACTGCTTGGAGAAAGAAGTCAAGGAAAACATATTTAAATAATTTAGTCCTCATTTCAAACTAGACATTTTTCAAAATGTATAAGCTGCTTTAAAAATACACACATGAAGTTATCACTCTTCTTACTTTGCTCAAAGGACAATGGCCATCCTGGCTAAGAAAGAACAAGTGTTTAGAGCATACTAACTTGTGGAAGCAGAGAGCTGCAAGTCTGTGCTAAATTGTATCTATAGAGCACTAGTCAAGTCATAAAATTCATGTAAAGTAAGCTGTATGTCTCGCATACCTGGGGGAAATAAAGACTAGACTCCATTGCATACTTGTAAAGGCCAACTTCAGTGCACCTATTAGAAGTACGGCCGTGTCCTCTGCCCTCTGAAAGTACAAATTCAATTTGTCACCACAACTCAGTAGTAATCTCTCTGCCCCCTCAAAAAGTATGAAGCAAAGAAGTTATTCCCACTATGTAATTTTTACCTAATCTAAGGACAAGGTGACATTTGCTCTGTCATTAGTCTTCAAGTTATTGACAACCACTTCTCTATCTTGTGTGGATTTGAATAAAACCATGGCATGTGGAATATTGATGCTAATGATAAACTATGAAGATACATGGTGTTTGCTCTCTAGTCCTCTGACATTTGTATTTCTATTTTGACTTTTTTGACTCATGCTCAAAGCTAGATTTTCTTTGTGGCACCCAGCTTAGCAGGAGAATCTTGTCTGACCTGGAATAGTGATACTGTGTTCTAGGGAAATCTTTGCAGGCAATAAGTCAAAGTAAGAGATAAATGCATTTCTCTGCAAAACCTGTCTCTGTTGGAGCCTGGGCTGCTCCCTGTGGGTAGTTTTCAATAGAAGGACTCCCAGGCAGATAAGTGCTGTGCTGCACAAGATTTGTGCATGCCACCTACTGGCACAAATGAAATGCATAATCCAAGATTTAATACAGCTTGATTCTGATTCCACAAGAGATGTGAAACCTGACAAACTCATAATATGATCAGAATAAACAGGACTAACCTTGCTGTTTTTACAACTATTTAAATTTCAAAGATGTTTTTTATTTCCTCCCCCTGGAAAGGGCATGGTTTTTTAAATGGGTAGGTTTTATAGAGTCTTTTGTAAAAAGTGCTCAGATCATTAGCAAAGCAGAATTGAAGAGGTATGTAAAGGATAGCCAGGTGCTATTTTGTGGAATAGATTAGAAGGGGAATGGACTAAGAAGTCTTTGCCAGTAAGCTTGATAACAGAAGCTAAATAACTAAAAGCGGCAATATGGCAAAGCAGAAATAACAGAAATATTGCTGCATAATGACCTACTTTTTATTCTTATGGATGTGTTTTTCATGTCATACATGGTTAACAACAAAAGAAGAGCTACGAAAACATTTCATTGAAATATATTTGAATTATAAATGAAGAGAAGAAATATATAATGAAAACTTGTTGAATAGCAGGCGCAGTGTGGTTTATTCTATATTCTTCCTCTTCCCCATGAAAGACCCATTCTCCATCATTCTGCCCCAGTTTTTCCCTGGGAGGCTGACTTCTAGGGATTGTATCATCCAAACTTCTTACTTCTGTTTGGATTTGGCCATGTAGAGGCATCTACAAGGTATCGGAAGGCTGGAGGACAGACAGGTCAAGAAGTTTCTTCCCCAACTGCTCCCTGTTTGGAAGCTGTATTTCTAGCAGTATTTGTCTCCATCCACAGTCTCCAACTATATCTCTTCCCCATGGGCCTCTCCTCCACAGTCCCAGCATTCCTTGGATTCTTATCATTCTATCTCTTTAGGCCTAAGGTTGATAAAAGTTTCCCACTATTGCTAGTGTCTGGGTGCCCCATCATCACATGTTTGCTCAAAACTCTGCAAGTAGTCCTCTCATCACAGTCTCTTTATTTGACCCATCCTGGGAAAATTCAGCCTGCCAGAAGCCTGACTGACAAACCATCAGAGAGTGCTAGAGTGTAAAGGAACTATAGAAAATGGAGTCCAATATCTTCACTTTAATATGAGGAACTGAGGTTCCAAGAAGTAAAGTGACTGGCCCAAGGTCTCACAACCAGCAATTAAATGAGCTGATCTAGGCCTAAACTTCAGGTCTCTTCACTCTCTGGCTGGCTCTCAGATAAAGGAAAGTACATAAGTCAGATCACAAAGCAAATTTTACATGCAAATTACTTTTGTATGTATTGATTTGAACAGAGAAGGATTATGACATTCTTATGAAACTCAGATGGAGACCAGGCCTCAAGACATGAGCAGAGGGTTTTGTTACTGTTGTTGTCATTTTTGTTGTGCTAATGTTACATATCAACATTCTTATTTTCCCACTCCAAATACAACACTTTTTTAAATGGCTCAAAAACCTACATTATAACATATAATATTTTAGTTTCCTGGGTCGCTCAAGGAAATACTATGAAACAGGTCTGGTTAAAAAATGGGAATTTATTAGCTCTTGGTTTTGAGGCTAAAAGAAAATCCAAATCAAAGTGCTATGTTTTTCTCCTGAAGACTGTGGCATGCTGGGACTGGCTGCAGGTGACCCATGGCTCTTAGCTTATCACATGGCGGTGTCTCTTGGTCTCGCAGTTCTGTTCCGTATTCCACTGAATGTCAGCTTCTTACTTCCTGTGGCTTTTTCTCTCTGTGTCCGAATTTCATTACACTTAAAAAGGACTCCGATAATAGGATTAAGACCCATCCGACTGAGGGGGCCACAGCCTAACTGGGGAAACCTCATCACACCCACTGGAATGGATTGTTTTAAGCCATGCTTTTCCAGGGTAAGTACCACTTCAGACCACCACTCACACTAATTTACTAACATTCCTATTAAAATATTTTAAAATTTAGTGGTGTACCATTTGAATAAATCTTTAAGAGGGGAAATGGATTCAGAGTGCCTACATGAAGCCTGAAGGGATAAGTCCTCCCCCTAGCCTTCATCACTGACTCGGTAACTTCTTTCTCTGGCTGTGTCAAGAGTCATATAACTTCTTGTGCACTCTTCCATCTCCACTGTTCTCTAATTCTATGAAAGAAAACATTATTTAAGAACTCCTGCTCCAATTCTGCCTTTACTAAAATAAAGGGAAAATACTTCAAATAAATTGCTTTGCTTTTTAATTTCCTTGAATTTTTATCTATTTTATTTTACAAATACAAAAAAAAAAAGAAAGAAAATTTAACTATTATTTCCCAACTAATGCTGGGGTTCATGAGACATAAAATGTTGGGAACGGGGTTCTATTATCTCATGGCTATGCTAAGAAGAATATGATTTTAAAACAGTTTTTAATGTTTTCAGGTCATTGACTACTTTGAGAGTCTTTTAAGGATTGTCTACAATTTTAGGGGTCCAAGACCAAGTCATCCATTTACTGAAAGTTAAAAATTCCTGTGTCAGCATATAAATAAGTCTTACAATCAGATTTCCAATTCCAACCTTGCCCCAGTGGTCTTAAACTGTGGAATATTTAATGTGGACTATGATGTGAAAAATAGGGGCTAAATCCAAGTTTTATTACTGTCTACCCAAGTGAACTTGACCAAATTACTTAATTCCCTGGGTCTCAGCTTCCTCATCTTTAAAACAGGGTGATCAATTTGTTATTGTGAGGTAAAATGAGATAATGTATGAGAAACTGCTCTGAATATAGTAAAGGACTTTTCAAAAGTGGTTGCTGTTTTTCTGTCACCAGACCAACTAGGTGCTCAATAAATATTTGATCAATGAATAATGATGGAATGAATAAATGATGATCATTTCCCTTCAAATTCTCTGTTTGGATTTAGATTGTTACTGTGAGAGCCCATATTTACCCATCTAGATCTTCTACTTGGAAGTGTTGTTCATTATCTAAGTTACCTAGGGTTAAAAACCATTATATTAAAAATGCTAATGGATATTTAGTACTACAAGTCATTTTTTAATACTTGTGTAGGTATGACTTGAATTCTTTGAGCCAATAATTTAAAAAATTTAATGATTTGTTGTGAAAATGCCCAGCAAATAGAAGTAATAAATAAATGCAACTTCCTTTCTTCCTTCTTTCTTTCTTCCTTTCTTCTCTTTCCTAGAGAAGTTTACAGTTAAATGGATGCTTCAGTCAGTATAGGATAACTTATATTGTGGTTAAAAAATTAAAAATAAAAACTCCAAACTCTCAGTGTCTTTAAACAATTATGATGTATTTCTCAATCATGATACATGTCCATTGCAGGAGCTCTACTCCTTGTAATTATTCAGGAGCCCTGGAAGATGGAACAAGTATCATTTCAAACATTGCCAATTGCTGTACAAGAGGGATATAGTTCTGGAGAATTGCATATGGGCAATTAGATGCTCCAGGCTGGAAGAACCATACCTCTCATCTGCTCACAACTCATTGGCCTGAACTGGTCACATGGCCCCACTTAACCACAAGTGGCCTAGGATGTACAATCCTGCCATATCCTAAGAATGCAGTGACCAGGAATACTTGGCAAGCTGCACTAATGGATACCATAGGAGAGGCATAATCTATGATTGTTTTGGGACAATCTCAACCCACTCTTAACTCCTTCAATCACTTAAAGATCTTACTTCAAATCTAGCAAAATATTTCCCATGTTCATTCTGGGGAGAAAGAGAAGCAAGAGATTGGAGAGGGAGAAGGATTAGGAAAAATGGGAAAAGGGAAGGAAAAAGAGAGAAAAGAGCAAGAGATTTTAAAAAAATCATGAAGAAAAGCAGAAAGGAGAAAATCAAAGAAAATATAATTACTCCAGAATAGCCATCATCAAATGAAAGGGTGCAAGTAGCTATACTAATATTAGAGGCTACAACATCTTATAGTAATTTCCACATTCACTTGGATTCTTAGGAGAGAGCTTCTGTTTACTGATTTCTAACCAAATAACAGCAGCAGAAACTAATATTAGGATGCCTGACCATTTTCAAAGTGATTTCACTGCAGTCATCCTGCAGAGTGCTTTTTTTATCCTTATTTTATAAACACTGAACCTGAGACACTGAGACATCTAATGAGAAGCTACTCCATTAGCAAATAATTCAGTGGTGAAGTGGGCCATACAGTGGAGGAGTGCAGGTGGGAGAAGGGAAAGAGAGTAAAATGAAAAGAAATAAAGAAAGAGGATGTAGCCCCATGAAAATGGCCCAAGACTCATGTTATGGATTGAATTTTGTCCCCAAAAATATATGTTCAAGACCCAACCACTAGTCCCATGAAAGTTAACCTCTTTGGCAATAAGCTTTTTGAAGTCATTATTAGTTAAGGGTCTGACCTGGTTTAGGGTAGGCCCTAATCCAACATGACTGGTGTCCTTATAAGTAGAGGAAATTAGACAGACAGAGAGGCAAGAGAAGCCAGTCATGTGACAGAGAACAGAGATGGAGTTAAACTTCCACAAGCCAAGGAATGCCAAGGATTGCCACTAACTACCAGAAGCTAGAAGATGCATGGACAGATTCTTCCCTATGGACATTGAAGGAGGTAAGGCCTTACTGACACCCACAGATTTCAGACTTCTAGTCTCCAGAACTGTGAGGCAATACATTTCTGTTGTTTTAAGCCACACAGGTTGTATACTTTCTTACAGAGCCCCAGCAAGAAAGTCTTGAGTCTGTGGATTGTTTTATAAAATGTTTGAAGGGCTTTTGGTTTGTATTTTGCTCTGGCCTTTTTTGGACGTGGCCTTTTGCATTATGGGTGACCATCTTGGACATTTTAAAGACAACAATAATCAGAGCAAGTTGTCAAAGAGGGTGGGGTATGAATCAGATTTTCCTGGTATTAGTTCAGATGGCAGGGTAGGGGAAGCAAGCTGTGGCCAAGTCACCTGTGCCAACACTCTGCTGGGTGGGCCCCAGGAGTCAAGGTATTGAAGAAAGACTTCAGCTTGTGGCCTTGGTCACTGCCAGGAGCAGCAGATGGCACTTGCTGGACATAGATGCCCATTAGCCTGAGGCACTTACATATAAACAACCGCCTGGCAATGTTTATTATTCCCTTAACTCAGTCACGCTGGGCAGACATACCCAGGAGGCCAAAAAATCAAGAAAAGAAAATATTATTTTAGGTTTAGCATATTGCATAGAAGGTGTTTAATCTCCTGCAGTATGTTTTCTAAACCTGGATTTTATTTTTGAATTTCTATTTTTTCATAAAAAGGGGTATGCTGTAATGTTGCACTGTCATCTTCACATTTTTAAGTTTTTGTAGTAAACCATTAGTTTTGAAGATGAAGTTTTCGATTTTTTCCTGGGAAGAAGAAAACTTTTTCCTGGGAAGAGGTTTTTGGCATCTGATCCCTTGAAAAGCATGGGAAGAGCCAATTATTGCACGTAATTTTAAATGTTGGAAAACTAATGATTCTATGGGTTCATTACCCTCACAACACTGTTTGTGTGTTCTCACAGAACTCTGGGAGGGGATGGAGAGGGAGGAAAAAGTGTTCCTGCGAATTTTCCATAGGGAAGCTCTCTGTGAACGTTTCCCCTTGAATTGTATGAATAATTCAGCCTTGGGCAGAGCCCCAACTTGCCAGCACTGCACATGGAAGCGGATTCCTCCTCCAGCTCTCCTCCTGGCCCCTTTCCCATCACTGCTGCTCCTGCTGAGAGCCCTGCCTCAGGTTGGCAAGTCCTGAGTGTGGCTTTCAGAGAATCACACTTTTCCCACCCACTTAGGACACCACCAACAGGGCAGCCATATGCTCCTGAGTCCAGGAAATGTTCTCTGCCTGGAACACAATACTCTGACAATTCTGTTTTCAAATGTTCATGGAGCAAATCAACTTGGGGGCGAAGTTTTCAAAATTCTCTTCTCACCTCCCAGCAGAGTGTACCAGAAAAGGAGCAGATGGGTGGGCATTTAAAATGTCATTGTTATATCCTCATAATCATGAACTACTGAAGGGCAGGAGAGAGAGTGGGTTCAATCAACCTCATTACTGTGTGATAGCCTTATATGGGCCTGGGACCAGATATAGAAGCACATTTTTAAATTGGTGCAGGATATTTTTTTCTAGATGGTAAAATACACTAGCAAGGTGCTAGTCAAAGTGTAGTCCTGCACCCAGCCACAGGGGTATCACCTAAGAAATTGTTAGAAGTTGTAGAATCTGAGGATCCAGCCCAGACCTGCTGAATCAGAATCTACATTTTAACAAGAAACCCAGGTGCTTTAGACACACTTTAAAGTTTGGGAAACACTGCTCTGAGATGCATTTATTTCCTTTGAAATATATGGGACAACTGAAAGAACAGAGGATTTGAAGTCAAAAGATGGGTTCAAGTGCTCAGTGAGGGTAATAGTATAAATATAGTCACTACAAGGTCACCAGGTGAGGGAAAGAAAAGGAAGGAAAATAGCAGCAAAAATGGGGTCTCAGGCATCAAAACATCCTCAGATCCAGTTCTCCCAATGTTGAGAGCAATTTAATTTTCGAAAACATTTATGACTATTGTTCTGAGTTCATTTAATTTATTTAACAAACACATATAGCACTTACTGTGTCGCAGGAACTATGTTAAGTATGTTACAAATATTAATCCATGTAATCTTCACAACAAGCCCACGAGGCAGGTATTATTATTATCCCCATTTTAGAGATGAGGGAACTGAGACCCAGGGATGCTATCCTAAGGTTAAATAATTTGCCTAAGGACATGCACTCAGGAAATAACCAAACCTGGATTTAAACCTTGGCAGTCTGGCTAAGTCTGCATCTTATACAATAAGCTTGATTGTTTCCAAAATGGCAGAGGGTTGAACAATCACCATTTCCCACTCCTTAAACCCTGAATCTAGTCATTCCAAATGTGATAATTTTTTTATGTCCTGTTATGTCTATAAAAATCTATGCCACTTTTGCTTTCTACTTCATCATATATCAGTTTGTTTTTTTAAGATTTATTTTTTATTTATTTATTTATATATCCCCCCCTTGCTGCCTGTGCTTGCTGTGTTCATTTTTGCTTTGCATTTTTCTGTGTCTGCTTGTCTCCCCCTGCTGCAGCATCCTGCTGAGTCAGCTCACCGTGTGGCAACTTGTCTGCTTGCGGCGGCTTGCCTTCTCCAGGAGGCCCTGGGAACCGAGCCCGGGGCCTCCCATGTGGTAAACCAGAGCCCTACCAATTGAGCCACAGCTGGTTCCCTATCAGTTTGTTTTAACATAAAAAATTATTCTTTCATATACTGGATAAAACTGATGGCTGTAGTCTGTACCTTCATATAACCCATGCAGTATGAGTGAACTCCTTGACTTCAAACTCACCCAAAGTCCACCAGCAGTCAACTGTACCTGCAGCAGTCAATTCAGCTAATTGGCTGAATCCTGTCCAATAACATAGCACTGGGAAGATGCTCCTAAGCTGAAGGAAAGGTTGCCAAAGTACAACTTTCATTTAAAATCACAGGTAGTTAAATCAGAATTGAGCTAATATTAGTGGGACTTTGGTGGAGTTGGTCTTAATTTGTGGAAGCTTGTGAAAGAAACTGTTGGTTGAAATATTATTGCTTATTATTGCTTTAATTGTTCGTACTGTTCATGAACAAAGTATTGTTTATTTATTTATATCTCCATTGATTTATTCTTTCAAATCCTGCTTACCGTTTACTGTTTTCAAAGAAGTATGTTTACACATTATGATGCCATCCATTTGAATAAAATTTTAATTCAGAGGTTATCACATTCAAGTATTTCATCAAAACATCATATATAAGCAAAAATCTAATAATGGTCATTATTAAAATCTCAGAAGACCTCTTTATGAATAATTTTCCTTCCTAAATGGAAGAAATATGCAAATATTATTCTATTGTTTTTTCTCATAAGTATAGGCATAATGAAACACTTTGGTTGTCTAGTAGTGTTCTCTACCTCTAAGTATTAAGCATGACTAAGTTAAAATTTCTTAGTCAGTTTCAGAAAATAGATTTTGAAGATTGGGACGGTACTATAGGAAGTGTAAGGCTGTTGGATAAATTAATTTCTACAAGTTTGAACCCTTTGACCTTATAAACATTAGAGTAAAATCTAAAATCAGAATCCAGCCCACATGTAAAGGACTGCCTGTACTAGAGAGAAAGTGCTGGACATGTAAATATGCTTAGAAACAAAAGTAACAGTGAAATCACCTTTTCACCTAGACTGCCTGGGTAAGTTTAGCTTAGCAATTAAGAGCATAGAGTCAGCGTTAAGTCAACCTGGCTTGATAACTAACTTTCCCACATGCTAATTGTGACCCCATAAAATTGTTTGGGGATTATATAAGAAATGCTTATAAAGCATTAAACACAGCACCTGCCCCGTGGTAGGGGCTCAGTAAATATTACTTATATAGCTTATATAGCTGTGTAATTTTGCTTGGATTTATAATATGGTACTCCCCATTCTCCAGCCACTCAAACATATAAGCCCTTAAAAAAAGATTTCTTAATCCACAGTTTTTAGGTTCACTGAGAAGCCAACCTGACAAGGAAGGGTCTCTGATTAACAATTTTGTACCACATAAAGTTTGGGTTTTAGAAGATCTACGGAGTGACCACTGTAAGGTCACCATGGAGAATATCTAATGATAGCCCCCTTCATTGAGATGACAAATATTTACTATACACCCACTCTGTTCATATAAGCTTGTTTGATGCCATCATAGACTTTATTTCTCCTTGAGATATAATTCTTTGTTTACTTCTTTAATATCTATATCAGTCAGGGCTCTCCAGAGAAATAGAATAAATGGGATAATCTATAGAAATTTATTACAAGAAATTAGCTCACACAATTGTAGGGCATGGCAGCTCTGAATTCCGTAGGGAAGGTTAAAGGCTGGAAATTCTGATAATGGGGATGTCAGGTTTTGAGGCAGAATTTCTTCAGACCTCTGGAACCCACAGTTATTGCTGCTAAGACCTCCAACTTATTGGATAAGGCCCACCCACATTATGGATGATAGTCTCCCTTACTTAAGGTCAATTGACTATAGATGATAATACCATCTCTAAAACACCTACATAGTAACAACTAGACCAGTATTTGTGAATCAAGTCAAGTTGACACATAAAATTAACTATCATAGTCCACCCCTCATGAACTTGGCACCCATATGTATCTCCAAATAAACACAAAAACAAAGTTATACATCTGCCTAACATGATACAACTGTCCTGCAAACAACCAAAAGTACACTAACTTTTCCCCAGAAGAGGATGCAAGTCCTTAGATAATATTTACTCTTCTCCTTGATATTCTGAAAGCTAAATATTATGTTGTAAAGTTAATACAACTTAGCTATATAATAAGGATATAATAGAGGTGTCTTAGTTTTCCATGGCTGACCACGCAATGGTTGGCTTGAATGACAGAGAACAGATCACTCATTGTCAGAGGTTTGGAGTGGGGGAAGGGTATGACTTAACAGGGACAGAATGAGGGACTTTTATGGAGTAATGGAACTATTCTATATCCTGATTATGATGGTGGTTACATGGAATCTATAATGAGAGAAAATTCATACTGCTATATACCAAAAGAGAAAAAATGGAGTCAAATTTCCTGTACGTTGATTTAAAAAAAGATCTTGGATGCCCTACTCTTCAACAGGCAGTTTGATATTGAGGATGGATTGTAAAAATAAAAGTAATACAGGAACCCATAGTCAAGTGAACAAGCATCTGAAACATAAATAATTTTAATGTAACTTTTGAACATTTCTTAGCATTTGACTTCAACATTTAAAGAGTCTGAAATAGTAAAACTTTTTTAAAAAGAAATTTTAAAACAGATTTAACTAATGAAATTTAGGGATATTCCCGTATGTTGTCTCACTAATTTAATAATGCTAAGTTCTAAGTCAGTCTGTTAAAATCACAAATTTCCCTCATTATAGGTAGTCCTTGCTTTGTACAATACTGTGCTAACTGAAATTCATGCATACTAGAACTAAACAAAGTGAGAACACAGCTCTGATATGCACAGGTTTCAGTTTGCTCTGCAAAGCAAGGACTGTCTATGCATATTTGACTGTGGCAGCTACAAATGGAAACTGAAACAGGCTTATGTATCAGCAGCTTTAATATCAAAAATAGCACTGTTGTTAGTGACATGAGTTTCTAAAATTGTAAATTACTCTTGGTAAATTTTAAGGCAGAACAATGAACAATCTCTTCTTCATTTTCATTGTTTGAATTCCTGGAAAATTCAGTATGTATTAAAATGTACAAGAAATATCTTATATATATAATAGTTCAGTACAATAATAAAATTATCACTTACAGAATGTCTACCAGAGCTGTTCTTCATATTACAAGTACATCTAGCATTTCTGACCTCTGTCTACTAAATGTCCAGTAGCAACCCATCCTCCAGTATTGTGATAAAAATCCCCCCACAAATTTCCAAAATCCTTCTAAGGGAGCATGGTATCTTCTCATAGAGCCACTACTCACAGTCTAAAGAACTTATAAAATCTACCAACATAAAGTTATATTACAACTAAACTCCAGGAAACCTACTTTTATTATTTAATGATTGGACAAAACAAACATCTTAAAGTTTAGGAAAACCTGACTTAGTCTCTAACACTCAACTTAAAATTGCTCATGGGATCTTGGTCAATTAGCAATTTAGGCAGGGAGAAAGGTATGCTTGGTTTCTCACAGATTGTAGTTGCTCAATCAATTTGACTGAAATTTAGGGCAGGTAAACTTATTTTTGGTTAAATAATATTGGGATTATTGATTAAGGTAATTCCTAAAGCTGACTTTAGTTAAAAGGGAAACCAAGGCACTCATATGCTACAGATTTCCTTTTGTTTCTTTGGTTACTATTAATTTTCTCATTGTTGTGCTACAGCAAAAACCAGTAACCCCTGCATACCCGTTCTAAAGATAATAGCAAAAGAAGAATCATTAGGAGGACTAGTGCCTTTAAAATAAGCCAGCCCAAGGACAAATAGAGGATGAAAATGGTGGCCTTGAAATTATGCATTAAACGCAAGACAATTCAGCTGAGGAGTTATAGAAACATTTCCATCCCTGTTGTTGCTGTTGTTGTTTAGTTTATTTCATAAACTTATTCCTAAATTAAATTTCCATAATGCATTGCCAAGGCAGTATAATTCTGATCCATCAAAATATTTTTAGTAGTCTACTAAAACAACAATTTACTACTCCAGTTATGTTTCTGATAACATCACTCATTTTGGATCATTCAATTAGTAGAGACAGTGGGGTCCTTGATTATAAGACATACAGTTGCTATTTCTGGAAAATAAAATAAAATAAAGGAATGTGCTTCTCAATGATTGTTTATCACTTGATAATTACAGAGCTCTTGCAGCTATTCTCTATATTTCAAGAACTCCTATTTTTTCTCAGGATGCAGCAGTTCTTTGTTTTAATTTATTTTCCACTTAAATACCTCCTGCTATTTAAGCAATAATTCCTTCTAAATCAATTGTTAGCAGCAGCTAATGACTGGTTGGTTAATTAATAGCTCAAAGCAAAGCTGAGGGTGTTCCCTGTTCTAACAAACCACCAGACTTTAACTGGGGTATTATTGTTAACGTACCCTGTAATCAGTGGCTTCTCACAGCCTCGCTGCCACATATTATTTTAACTAAAAAGAGTGAGTTGAATTGGAAATAGATGACAGCATTATAAAATCAATCATAATAATATACATATTTTTAAATCATTTTCATGTCCTACTTGACCCTTATTTCCATAGGATGTGCCAATAGGCAGGGGATGAAATTTCAGCTTATGATGGTTAGTAAGTTCATCTAACCAGAGAGGTTTCCTCTCTTCAACTCTCCAGGGCTCCAAGCCTGGTGTAGCTGCAACAACCGCATGGCGTTCCTAATCTTTTCTGTTCCAAAATTGTAGTCTTAAACACTGCACTCACTGACAGCAAAAGGAGAAAAACTGTGCTGCACATTTTCTGCCTGATCAACACACGGTTTACTTAGTGACACCAGATATGCCTTTTGTATAGCTAATAGGGAGGATATGTGCTTAATAATTAGTGCAAGAAACTAAAAATCAAGTGTCCTCATTTCTATTCCTAACAGTTTCTGCCTTGTTCTAAGTGATCACAGGGAAGTAATTTAGCAACTTTGTGCTTTTCATGATAATAATTCTAACAATCAACTAAAATTAAAGAGAAGAAGTATCCTCTTCAAGATCAGAAAAGAGCCTAGAGATGATATAATGTCCTAGAGTTTTGCTTTTTCTAGAAACATTCATAAACACATTGCATGAAAAAAAAATCATATATTTTGTAATTTACTCAAGTAATGCTTTGATTTTTCTATACCTTCCTTTCAACCACATATTATTTGAAATCTTATTGGCAAGATAGAATTGGTTATTTCATCCATTCCTCTTTGTGTTTTGCAAGACTTTGAGATACTTAGAGTAAATCATGCTGTGAAGAGTTAGGATATAAATATTAACCAATAATTTCCCATCCATATTTCAATTTAATAAACTATTGCTGGATGAAATTTGGACACATACTCTGGAATAATAAACCCCAAACCTCAACTTCAGGAGTTAGCTGACAGCACAGTACCGTGGGCTTTCATAGACATTGATGGAAGAGAGAAGGTCATGGAGCTAAATACAAGAAGGGAAAGAATAGGCTTTGTGGAATAGGACGACTCTGAAAGGGGAAAAGAAATAGAAGATGTGGAAACCCTGGAGGGAAAAAAAGGACAAATATGAAGATATTATCAAATGCACAGCCAGTAAAGATCATGAGATGCACTTAGTCTTGAGGGAACCACCGAAATATTTTCAGCTGAGTCACAAAGGAAATAAGACTTAGAACTCATTCCCCTGTTCTCTGACAGGATTTCAAGCTCTGGTGACAGGCTGCTGCCTAGATTTTATTAAAGGCTACTTTTGGAGTTCCAATCTATGTGTATTTTTTTATTTTTCATATCTAGAGTTACATTTTCACTGAAACTGCCTCAGGTTGCCAGAATAAGCAAAACATGCCCATTAAGATAATAAATCTCCAACAAGTTCCCCATCTACAGAGATGATTAACAACATGAAAGATTAAAATATCCACAAAAATGACTTTTGGCTAAACTAAGTTCCAGAGTGGATTACTCTCCCATGAGACTGCCTGTAATGATATAAGCTTTGAAATATGATGTTCCCATCAGAGATATAATAGATATTCCTTACTCTTCATCCATTTAAGCAGCCTTTCCAGGTTTAGGAAGAGCAGATTTATTCAAAATTTGTTAGGGATTTATTTTCTTAACTTTGTCACTGCTATTAATGGAAAGCTAATAGCTTCTGCTTGCTAAGTATCTAGTCTAATCTAGCTGTTGAACCTTATTTCATCTAATCCTGACAATAAATCTTCCTGGTTATTGTTATTATATCATTTCTATGATACATAATGAAGACACCAAGGTACAGAGACAGTAAGCAACTTGCCCAATTTCGGCCAGCAAGCAGTTAGTATGGCTAGGATTCAAGAATAGATCTGACTCCAACACTCTGTTAAATGCAATACGTGATGCTCAACTTTGAATCTCACATCAATCTCTTAATCAGAGTGAGTTGCTTCTAATGATTATACAATCACCCTTGCACTATGCTTACTTTATGTTTTCCTAAATTTATTTCTAACCATAGAATTATAAGGAGCAAAGGAAACAAGGGGTACAGGGTCATTCTTGCCTTCTCAAGTTTCTTGGTTAAGGAGTACATGGCTGACCTGAAACAGAATTCCCCACCTCAATGTCCATCTTCATAGTAGAATGGAAATCCATGGCCTAACAAACCAAATGTGTCCATGCTCATGTCATGCACATGGCAACATGAGAGCTCTCAGGGTTTGTTTTACTATATTCAACAGGCTTTATTGACAATCAACCATGGGCAAGTATGCCTTATAGCTACCTTTCAGGAGTACTCAGTCATGTAGTTCAAACGAAAGTAGATTAAATAGTTCACCTGAGGAATTGGCCAGTGAGCACAATGCAATAAGATGATATTCAAGAGCAACCATTGGGACTTCTAAGTGATCTTAGCAATAATTGTAGCTGTGGATCTTGAATCAACAGCATTGCTTGTACATTTGCCAAAGCCAGAGGAACAAAAGCCCTATGTTTGTCATACTCATATCAAATACTGAGTTTCTTTATTAAATTTACCTTTTATTCAGGTCCATCATCTGAGACTTCTCTACTCTAAGCCAGCCTACAATACTATGCTTGCCACATCTATTAAATTAGTGGTGGATTGAAAACCTCAGCATAATCTATAATTTTATGAATCGAGGACTACCTTGTGGTAGATCACATCAGCAATTTTTTCAGTTGGTTGGGCTATATTTATTTGTGAAAGAATGCAAGAAGAAATGTGTCATGCACAATCAATTTATTTCTCACACAAAGCCAAATGAACTTATTTTGCTTTTAAACCACTCTATTCACGCAGTTTGGCAAATATTCAAAATACTGCAGCAATAGATATGAATACAATAAAAATAATTTTCACACATTTTCCCTCTCTGTGAAAAATTTTCTTCCAATTCCATTTCTAAGTGTTTACTTTACAGTTCATTAGAAAACATTTAATCTCCACCAAACTGTATTCAAAGAAGTATATTTTCTATCCCTTCACATTACATCATTGGCAAATAATAATCCAAGAAGGTGTTGTTGAAAAGGAAAGGAAGTAACTTGGGAACAGCGCCTGGTTTTGCAAATTTCCAAATTGCAAAAAAGAATCGGCTATGACCCAGCTTCAGAAAAGAAATTAAGGAGTTAGGCCCCCAGTCAGTGAAAAATCATATTGGGAAGGTCTTCTGATTCAAGTAGTAGATTACTTGGCTTGAGTTTAAAGTCTTAAAGACAATTTAAAGCAAAGCTAAAGTGGGCCATTAAGTAGGGGGAATCTCTTCCTTGGTTAAGTCTATATTTATATTTGGCTACAAGTGAGTCTTCTAGTGAGGGTGGGAAGAAAATGGAGGAGGCAAAGTTCAGGGTAAACCGTATCACAAACACAAGGTACAGGCATACGGTTCCATTTACTTAATTTGCTAAGAAAATGAGAGCCACCTCTTCATTTTTATGCATAACCAGTCGATTTGCCCTGTTCATAAGTGACTAACAAGCATCAACATCAAAGTTTGTCCTCCTTAAAAAAAAAAAGGGAAAGGAAAGAAAAAGAAAACTCTGACTGACAAATTTTCTCAGCAAAATCTTCTTCACGTTTTATAATATTGATATCACCCTTTTAAATTGTTTTTTCCAAGACCTTTCCTAACGAAGGTTGTCCAAAGGTTGTATGGTCATAGCCAACAGGAATATTCTCCTTATAATCGAGAAAATGCAGCATTCAATAGTTCAATTTAAATTTAAACATGTCTAGGTTAAAGATGGCTTGTGCTGAATTAATCTCCAGTCTTTGCCAGCCATGCTTTTGATTGATTAAGAGAAATGGAGAGGGGGTCCTGAAGATGGCGTCGACGGTGTAGGTTTGCACTCACCGGCTCTCAGGTAGGGGGTGGCCGATTGGGGGCAGGAGCGGAGGAGCCCGGTCTTTGCGGGGAGCGTGGGGCACAGGAA
>PVKH010011254.1:0-17844 GCA_004027955.1 Chaetophractus vellerosus
GCAAATTCCTGCCCTATTTGTTTAAGTCAGAATTTCAGTTACTTGTAGTTAAATATATTCTATCTTGATTTTTTTGCTTTTATGAATCCCCATCACCCAGCTACAATAATCATCATTATTTTCCTAACTTTATACATTCTTGCACTTTCTCCTGTAGTAATTAGAACTCAATTTAAGGAATTCTATAATAGCAGTATATGAAAATATTATGGAGGTACAGGGAAGAGAGTGGTGTCTAACCTGGCCTGTGGTGGAAGTCAGGTCTATCAGGACAGGGTTCACTGAGGAGCCTTTAAGGACAAGTAGAAAATGGAAAGAATGAGATTTCTTAGCAAAAGGACTAACATGTTCAAAGAATGGAAAATAGATTACTATGGGTAGAACATAGAGTTTATCAGGGGTGAGTATCAGTAGATGATGCAAAAATTATTTAGTGCCAAATCATGATGGGAAATATACCCTATACCAAGAAATTTGAAGCTTACCTTATAGATACCAGGAAGGTAAGAATTGTGATTAGGTTTGGGTTTTAGAAATATAACACCAACAAGTAATATAGCCTGTGATTTTGGACTGGGGGATGGAGAGGGAAGACAGTAAATTGTGCCAAAGGTCTAAGTGATTGGAAGGGAGGGTATTTGGTGATAACTGTAGTGGGCTTGGGCAGTGGGAAATAACTGTAAGAATTGTTTGAGAGGAAGAATCAACATGATTTGATGCTTGGCTAGGATGTGAGTAAGGGAGTCAGAATCACAAAATGACTTGATTAGATGTGATGCTATTATTAGAGAAGTAATATAAGACAAGTTTGGGGTGAGGGCAGATGATAACATTGGTCTTTTAAGTTTAAAGTGCTGGTAGGACATTCAGGTACAGGTATCCAGTATGCCAAGTGGAAATAATGAACTAGACCTCAGGAGAGTCCCACACTAGAGAGTCCCACAACTTGTCTTGCCTGCCAGATATGTCATATGTTTATACTTTTTTATAAACAGTCCTTATATTTGTATCATTTGCAGGCATTCTTTCAATTTATACTTGAGATTATCATCACAAGAAATCTTTAACTCTCTTTTCTTGATTTAAAACAAATATATGCCAAACAGAAACAGTTTGCAGTGTTAGATCAGATGGATGATTCCATATATCCTAAACCAGCAGGTTTTTCATACAATGGAGTATTGACAATTGACATTGACTGACAGTAACTAAGTGATCATCTACAGCACACTTGAGCATAACATGGTTGTCAGTGTCTTATTGGTGGGCTGCCATTTTTTTTATGCTTGGTATTATTCTGTTTAGCAAGCTTGCAACAGTATCAGTCCCTCTTCATTTAGAGAGTTTTATTTTACAATGTTGTTTATGTGTGAGGTTTCAAAATCAAAGACTAGTGTTTGTGAATTCATGTCTGTCAGTTTCCTTGAATACAACAGCTCAAAGGGATTTCTTAACCTTTCATTCACAAATGTTGCTTCATATCAGTAGGGGTGTTTTAAAATGACAGGTTTTATGAGAGAGAATTACCCATATACTTCTGACATACCATCACTGTTATGTTGAAAATTAACATTCAGCTTTGTAGCTCACTATTGACTGTCTGCCTACCTGAAAGCAATTGGCATTTACAGAGCCAAGGACAAGAAGACGTACAACCCCCTGCAAATGGTTTTTGCTTTCCACAGTGCTCTTATTAGCCTATATCTCTGTTTTCTAATCACCTTTTGCCTTTATATAAAATAAGTGCTTTGGGTGGTTAGTATTGTATACAGTCATGTAGTTAAGGTTATAAAATAAAAATGATGACAGAGCTCCATTTAGAGATGATTCAATTTGGGGTGACTGATTTACTTGCACTGCTTATACATCGGACTTGACACTCTTCTGACTGATTTTACTGTTTTCTGGATAAGGGTGAATGTTCTGTATATTTACTGCAAACAAAAGGTTTTGTTTCATTAAGTGTTGTTAATAAGGGTGGCTCTATCATCTTGCTCCAGCTTGTGAGTTTGTATTGCTGTTTACTCTTCCTCCAGCTTTGTGATACGTTTCTCATTAGCTTCCTCACAAGGTGTTCATTTCCAATTCTCTGTTGTACTCAAATATTCTTACATCTTCTCTAACTTATCTGTGAACAATTACTCCTCAGATTCCAGGATCAAGATTTTTTTCTCCAAAGAAGCTTATTGAAATCCATCTGGTTTCCCTTCTCACTGACTCTATATGTATAGATTATATATACTGCTTTGTGATTATCTTGCTTAGTTTCATTTTTCAGTTTAACAATTATCTCCTGAGTGCTTATTTACAATGACGTGTGAGCTTGGAGGGATAGGGAAATAATGAGCTGGACAGGCTTCCCAGAGGAAGTGATCCTAGACCTGACTCTTGAAGAACAAGTAAATTTGCCATATGTAGAAGGGATGTGAGGGTATAAGTAAATAGAATAGCTTGAGAATACAGGGGATTGACAGGTAGTTTAGAGTGGTTATGGTGTGATGAAGGGAGGTAGGGAATGAAAGGAAATGAAGCTGGAGAGACAGACAGGAGCAGGTTATCGAGGACTATATATTGAAGAACTTGATTTTATCTTGCTGGTGCTAGGTCGCCATTAAAGGGCTTGACGTATGATAGTGCATGTGTGGCATGATTTCCATTTTAGAGCGATCATTTTGGCAGCAGTATAATAAATGAATTTGAGGTAGACTAACAGTAATAGAAGTGGTTAGACAATTAGACTTGATTTGGTCATATTGAGAGATAATGAGGACCTGGATTTGCATACTAATAATAGGAATGGAGTTGAGGAAGTTGACTTGGAAAGTGTCTAGAGTGGAAGTCACTAAGACTTGAAAAGTGATCAGTAAAATGTGATTATTGCCAAGTTTCTGGGTTGAGTGACTAAGTGGGTGTGTTACTACTAACTATGTTTGGGAATTTAAAAGAAGGAACAGATTTTAGGAAAAGATGAGCAGCTCAGTTTTGAACTTGCTGAGGTTCTGTCTGTGGTACATTCAGATGGAAAACATCCAGCAAACAACTGGATATAGGAGTCTGAGGCTCAGTTGAAGGTCAGAATTGCGGGTCCTCCCAGTCCTAGTGGGTACAGAGAGAATATGGGTAGCATATGAAGTGGGTAAAAAACTGAACCCTAAGAGAAAAAGAAATGAGGAGCCCAAGAAGGGAACTGAAATGGTGAAAGCTCTGTGTCTTTGCCTGATTCCTCTTGAAGGGAGGATATCTTTATCCTTTTTGTAATCTCAATAACACTTTGAATAGTATGATATTTTGTAGTAAACACTCAATAAATGTTTGTTTGCCACTTATTTATTTGAGCTGGAAAGCATTTCATGTACTTTGAGATTTTTATATTTTATCCAATTCCATGACTTAAGAAATATTTTAAATTCATATCATTTCATGAGCACTTACTATGTACTACGCACTGTGTAAAATACATTATACATGTTAGCCCATTTTACCCTTAATTCTTGTGAGGGTAAGTTTTATTGTTTCCATTTTGTATTTAAAGAATCTCAGTATGAGAAAGGTTAAGTGACTTGATCAACTTTTACGCATATTTGTATTATTCCAAAATTAATTCTCTTAACCACTGAGATGACCTATTATATGTCTAGATCAAAAATAATTTTAAAGTCTACTGTCTGGTTCCCTTGTGAGAATTACTCTAATCCAAAGGCACTGATTTATATTAAATTCTGCTTGGTCAGGTTTATTAGTTTAGCATGGTGGTTAGACATCTCTATGTTCCTGATAGCAGTGAGACCTTAGTTAATTCTTTTCATCTCTCTGGGCCACTGTTTCTTCATTTTCCTATTAGTAGTTTGTATTAGATGATTGCTAAATTGCTGAAGCTTCTAAAATCTGTAAGTACCATGGATTTTGAAGAACTCAAGAACAGAACTCACCGGCAATAGGTTTTAGACATCCACAAGACATGTACTGGGTTTAATGACTCACCTAAAATTATATGCAAATTATTGTATATGTATGTGCATTTTTCTGGTGATGAGATTCATAGCTTTCCTCAGACTTGTATAATTGTATACCTTACCACTTACCCTCCCGACCAAAAGGTTAATAAACTATAGCTCTAGGAGTATTTTTACGTAATGTAATGAACTACTGTGCTTCATGAACCCTGAATAGTTAAGTCATCTCTAACAAAGGTATTGCTAATCTTTGAAAAATTTTTGAACTAAGAAATGAAATTATTATATTAAAAGAAATTGTAACTTTTTGGCTACTTAAACCTATATTAATTTTTGTTGTATTAACCAACTAAAACACCTCTTGGTTATTATGTCATTTAAAAAGCAGTACCATTTAATACAATAAGTAAAAGTATGACTCTGCCTTATGATGAATTAAAGAATTCTTAGTTTTCTTAGTTTTACAGTGTAATGCCAGTGTTCTTCACTAACACATATTCCCCATTTTGTATCTTCCTGTAGGCAACAGAATATTTGCGGTCCATTCATAAGGAAAGAAAAGGAAGCAACGGCATAATGCCTAGAGTTGGAGCCAGTTAAACTGGGTTTGTACATTTTCTTTCCATAATGTAAAATGTTATTCTAGGCTTGAATTGCTTTTTATGACTCTCCTACCTCATACCAACAGCCAACCTTATAATTCTACATCTTGCCATACTACTGTGGAAGGAACAAAGGTGAATAAGACATGCCCCATTCAAAGTATTTGAAAGTCTCTGTGAATATGAAAGACAAGCTAATAAAAAGCTAGATAATATTCCCATAGCTAATAACTAACAAAAACAGAATTGAAATTCTTTCTTAGGAAAGGTTAGATAGGATTTACATCGTGCTTTTTCATTTAAAATTGAATTTCACACAAACTAAAGAAATAGCTGGACAGTTTGGTCTGAGCTGCTTTTGCCATTAGTGTCATTTGTAAACATTCTTAATTTGACTATTAACAGCTAAGTCATCTTCACCAAATTTCCATTTTAGTAAGCTGTATATATTGTAACCAGTTTGAAAAGGTAATTGTTAAAGCTTCATGATCCTGCAATGATGAGAGATTTTAAAATCATAAAATAGTGAACAGAAGTATATGGTGGGTGTCAAATCTAGGTCCTTTCAACTTTTTTACTGACTTATGTGATCTCTTAGCCTACTTTCAGGCTCATAAAATGAGAAGGTTGAGTTAGTTCTTCCCTAAGTCTTTTCCAACTATAAAATTTTCCTATCAATAGATTTTTATGTGCTTCATATGTAAATACCAAAGAATTTTTAGAGATGGGAAGTGTTTAGAGGTCACATAACAGAATTCTCCTATATGGCACATGACAAAACTGAAACCCTTACATTTGTATACTACTCTAAACATTTCAAAGGTCTTTCACATACATTTATCTCAGGAGCTTCACTATAATCTTATAGTTTAATCTTAGTTGTACAAATGAGCAAATTGAATTGGTTGAAGGTCACTTAGGTGGGCCTGTGATGGTTGACCGAAAGTTTACCATGATTTTTTTTTTTTGTTTGCTTTATGGTTCTTCAACAGGAAAAAATGAAAACACTACTTTAAAGTGGTTGATGTTTAATTTTTTTTTTTTAAGATAACTCAGGAGCTAGTTCCCTAGAAAATTCCATTTTCTGACATAACAAGTTCATTAAATTGGGCCTGTCCTGCCTACCCAGCCTACAGTATTTATAAAGACTACGTTAGCATTTCATTTGCTAATTTAGTAGTCATAATTTAGTTATGGATTTTAGATGAGGACTTAGAGTTTTTAAAGGTAACTGGACTTTTCCCCGTGATTGGTGTTTCCCTTTGTTGGCTTTTTAGGGTTAGAGAATTCCTGATCTAGACTTAGCTGCAAATCAGCCAAGCTTTCAGGCTGGTGTCTCATTCATATTGAAACATTCCTTCTCTATACTTGTGTCTTGTGCTTCAGAAGGCGTGATTTTTTTTTATTACAGTAAATGTGCATAACATAAAATCATTTTAACCATTTTAAGTGGACAATTCTGTAGCATTAAGGTCATTGACATTGTTGTAAAATGTTCACCACTGTCTATTTCCAGAATGTTTTCATCATCCCAAACAGAAATTTACATCCATGAAGCAATTTCTCCCCATTCCCCCCTCTCCTAACCCTTAGTAACTGCTTTTCTGCTTTCTTTCCGTATGCATCTGCATGTACTAAATATTTCATATAAGAGAAATCATACAATATTTGTCCTTTTGTATCTGGCTTATTTCATTCATAATGCTATCTTTAAGGTTCATCCATGTTGTAGCATGTTTCAACACTTCAGTTCTTTTCCTGGCTGAATAATATTCCACTGCATGCATATACTACATTTTATTTATCCATTCATCTGTTGATTGACACTTCGGGGTCACTGTTTGCATTGTACAGTTCCATGGAATTTTTTTTCATAATTTTTAAATTACAGAAGTTTTAGGGGGGCCGGCTGGATAGCCCAGTGGATAGGGTGTCGGCATACCACATGGGAGGCCCCGGGTTCGATTCCCGGGGACCTCTCCTGGTGGGCAGACCGCCTTGGGAATGGCAAGCCGCCATGGGCGGGCCGGAGCCGCCGTGGGCAGGGCAGGAAGCTGCCACGGACATGGCAAGAGCCACCGCGGGCAGGGCAGGTCGCCCGCGGATGGAGCGCAGCCAGCCACCCGCGAACTGAAAGCCGGCCGTGAACAGACGCAGAGACCGCCCGCGAGCGGGGAGAGCCGCGCCTGCGCAGTGTCCACTCTCGGCGCGTCGCCACAGCGGGGGGAAGGGGAGATATGTAATAAAATAAAATAAAAAATAAAAAATAAAAAAAAAAAACAGAAGTTTTAGGTTTACAAAAAATCATGCATAATATACAGAGTTTCCATATACCACCCTATTATTAACACCTTGGCTTAGTGCGGTACAATTGTTACAATTCATGAAAGAATATTTTTCTAATTGTACTGTTTACTATAGTCCATCACATTAGGGTTCACTTGTACAGTCCTATGTTTGTTTTTTTTTGACATTTTTATTCTAATAATATATATACAACCTAAATTTTCCCCTTTTAACCACATTTAAACATATAATTCAGAGCTGTTAATTATGTTCACAATGTTGTGCTGCCGTCAGGTAGGAGTTTTTAATATATTCCAGATATTGAACTCACATATCTGGTTTCCAAATGTTTTTCTCCCATACTCTAGCTTGTCTTTTTAATTTCAGGATGAAATCCTTTGCACAAAAATTTTTACATTTGATGAGGTCCCATTTATCTATTTTTCCACTTGTTGCTTGTGCTTTTATTGCAAAGTCTAATTCATTGCTTAATACAAGGTCCTGAAGGTATTTCCCTTTGTTTTCTTGTAAGTTTTATAATATTTGCTCTTATATTTATGTTGTTGTTCTATTTTTAATTCATTTTGTTTATGGTGACAAGTAGGGGGCCAAATTCATTCTTTTGCATATGGATTTCTGATTTTCCCAGCATTATTTGTGGAAGAGCATATTCTTTCCCTGTTGAATAGACTTGGCACCCTCTTCAAGAATCAACTGGCCATAGATGTGTGGATTTATTTCTGGACTCTCAGTTCTATTCTATTGGTCTATATATCTGTCCTTATTCCTTTCCCACATTTTTTTTTTTAAAGACTTATTATTTATTTATTTATATACCCTCCCCCCTTGCTGCTTGTTCTCACTGCGTTCATTTTGCTTTTTGCGTTCTTCTGTGTCTGCTTGTCTCCCCCTGCTTTGCGGCATCCTGCCGAGTCAGCTCACTGCACGGCGTCTTGTCCTGCCCGCAGTGGCTTGCCTTCTCAAGGCAGTCTGCCTGCTCGAGGAGGCCCTGGTAACCGAACCCGGGGCCTCCCATGTGGTAAACCAGAGCACTACCAATTGAGCTACAGCTGGTTCCCTCCCACATTGTCTTAATTACTGTCACTGTGTAGTAAATTTTGAAATGGGGAAGTATGAGTCCTCCAACTTTTTCTTTTTCAAGATTTATTTGGCTGTTCTGGGTTGCTTGCAATTCCATATGAATTTGAAGGTTGACTTTTTCATTTCTTAAAAAGCCTGCTGGAATTTTGATGAGGGATTGCATTGAATTAGTAAATCACATTATGTAGTATCGCCCTCTTATGTAGTGTTTAGTCTTCCAATCAGTAGACATGAGATGTCTTTCAGTTTACTTAGATCTTTTAAAATTTCTTTCAGCAATGTTTTGTAGTTTTAAATGTGCAGGTATTATACCTCCTTGATTAAATTTATTCCTAGGTATTTTATTCTTTTAGATGCTACTATAACTGATTTTTGTGTATTTATCTAGTACCCCACCACATTGCTGAATTTATTAGTAGCTTTCTTGTGGATTATTTGGTATTTTCTATATATAGGATCATATCACCTGTGAACAGGGATAGTTTTACATCATCTTTTCCAATTTGAATTTCTTTAATTTCTTTTTCTTACCTAATCGCTCTGGCTAGAACATCCAATACAGTGTTGAATAACAGTGGTAACAGAGGGCATCTTTGTCTTGTTCCTGATCTTAGAGGGAAAACTTTCAGTGTTTCACCATTGAGTATGATGTTTGCTATGGATTTTTCGTAGATGCCCATCTTCATGTTGAGAAAATTCCCTTCTATTTGTAATTTTCTGAGTGTTTATTATGCAAAGATGTTGGATTTTGTGAAGTGCTTTTTCTGCATCTGTTGAGATGATCATGTGTGCTTATGTTTTCCTTCATTCTATTAAAATTGGTAATTACATTGATTGATTTTCTTATGTTGAATCAGTCTTGCATTCCTGGAATAAATCCCACTTGGCCATGGTCCTTTTATCTTCTGTTGGATTTTAGTTTGTCAGTATTTTGTTGAGGATTTTTGCATCTAGATTCATAAGGAATATTGGTCTGTAATTTTATTTTCTCACAATGTCTTATCTGGCTTTGATATCAGGGTAGTGCTGGCTTTATGCAATGAGTTAGGAAGTATTCTCTCTTTTTCAATGGTTTGGAAGAGTATGAGAAAGATTGATATTAATTCTTCCTTAAATGTTTGGTGGAATTCAATGATGCCATCTGGTCCTGTACCTCTCTTTGTTGGAACGCTTTTGATTACTGATTTGTTCTCTTTAATTATTAGAAGTCTTTTGAGATTTTTCTATTTATTCGTGAGTCAGTTTAGGTAACTTGAATATTTCTAGAAATTTGTCCATTTCATCTAGGTTATCTAGTTTGTTGGTGTACAAATGTCCCTAATATTCTCTTTTTTTTTTTTATTTCACATGCCCCCCCCCTTCTGCTTGCTCCTGCTGTGTGTCCATTCTTCTCTGTTTCTCTATGTTCACTTCTTGTCTCCCCCCGTCCCTGCGGCGACGCACCGAGTTGGCCCTCCGCTGCGGCGGCTCGCTCCGTTCATGGGTGGCTCCATTCCGTTTTCACGGGCGGCTCCGCTCCATGTTTTGCGGGCAGCAGTCCTCCATGTTTTTGCGGGCTGCCGGCTTCTGCTTCGCAGGCAGCAGCTCCGCTTTTCACGGGTGACTTTGCCATGCCCGTGGGGGCTCCGCCCTGCCCGTGGCGGCTTTTTGCCTTGCCCACGGCGGCTTGCCTTTCTCAAGGCCGTCTGCCCGCTCGGAGAGGTCCCCGGGAACTGAACCCGGGCCTCCCATGTGGCATCCCAGCGTGCTCTTTATCCACTGAGCTATCTAGCCAGGCCCCTAATATTCTCTTATAATCCTTTTTATTTCTGTAAGTTTGCTAATAATGTCTCCATTTGCATTCCTGATTTTAGTTATTTATGTTTTCTTTCTTTTTTTCTTTGTCATTCTGGCTAAAGATTTGTCAATTTAATGATCTTTTCAAATAAGCAACCATGGTTTTGTTGATTCTTTTTTATTTCTTCTATTCTCTATTTCATTTATCTCTGCTCTAATGTTTTTTGTTTCCTTCTGCTAACTTTGGTTTAATTTGCTTTTCTTTTTCTAGTTCCATTAGGTGAAAAATTCACTTATTTGATTAATGAACTTTTAAAAAATGTAGGTATTTAAAGAAGGCATGATTCTAATACACAAAGCCTTTTAATTTTTAACCTAATTATTTCTACAAAGAAATCGTTGAAATACTAACTTTTTGTTCTTTTTTTCAGTCTTGTTGACAAATCTAGCGATTAATATTGTCACAGACTGAAAGTAGAAAGTCAATTGTATGAACAAATTGTTTTGTTGATATCTACAAATCTATTACTTCCCCAAGGAAATATAATACTTTATTTTATTTTAGATTAGATATTTACATCTCTTCAGAGATACTCAATAAGTAATGTATGTATATGCATGGGGGAAAAACTGCAATTAATATTTTAACTTAGAACATGATAGTATGAATACAATTAAATAAAGTGCTTTGTTTGTAGATATTTAGAAAGCACATGTAATCCAAATGATTGATTCACAATTAATGTAGATTTGCTTCCTTGGTATCTGTGCCAAGGTACTTTGTAAGAATGAGGTCAGTTCTTAGTAGATGTGTTGAAGTTGAAGGGACTCTCAGATCCTTTTTCATGTCATATTCAGTAGATATGAGGATGGCAGTGAAGGAAATATGGAGATGTTGATTTGTTTGTGTTCTAAACACCAAGGGAATACAATAAGTTTATTTGATTTATAGTTTCTTTCTTAAACAGGTTATCTTAAAGTTTAACAAGGTGGTGGAGTGATAAGGAAATATTGATTCATTCTTCTTTTTCAAGTATATTGCTATTGAATGATTAAATAAATAAATGTAGCCTAGCACTTCATTTTGTGTCTTAAGTCTGTATTTGAAAGGGTTAAATGGGCTAGTTCATATTAAAAACAACAACAACAACAACAACAAATGTAGGTAATAAAGAAGAGTTACAGAATCTGCTGGCCTACCTTTGTAAGAAAAGTCCATCTCTAGTTGTTTGGTTATTTATATTTATCAGAGAAAAAGACTATCAAGTCAGTATAGTTAATTCAATATTTTGTTGAAGTTTATATGTACCACCCTTATTTTTCATATTTCTAGAAGTGGAAAGATTATTTTGTAAGTATTCAAAATTATTCTGCTGGATGAAATTGAGAGTATTGTTGAAGTAAAAATTCGTTTGCTGTGATCTTTTTATTTCTCTTATGAGAACCCATATCCAAAAATGTGTTACGCCAAAGGCCATTAATTGCATCCAGAATTTTCTATAATGACTGAATTTGAAATTAAAATTGTATGATCTTCCTTGCTAGCTTTACTTATTGTATACACAGAACATTTCAGTACAAGATTTGGTAGTCTGAAATTTTGCTAGTCTGTAGGTGTTCTACACAAGTAGTGAAATATTACAAAAAACTGGGGACTAGATTTTCCATACTGGTAAAAAAAAAAAAGTGCTTTATTAGATTGAGTGAAAATAGTAAAAAGGCTTACTTTCTCTTCTCCAGTAATGCCAATACTACATTTCTTATAAAAATTAATAATAGAGATAATTTTGTTAGTATGAATTTTTTTTTTATTGACACTTTTTTTTTTTTCCTTTTTTCAGTTAGGCCAGTAAAATGAATTTATTTGGGAAACAGGGGAAAGAACAGAGCTTGCTGAGAAATGGGAGAGAAAGACTAAAATACACACCAAGATTTGGTTACAGCCCCTCTAAGCAGAAAGAGCCTTGACAGTCTTTTTAATAGTAAAATATAGAGAAGCACTGATGTATTAAAGGGAATAAATATCTTGCACAACCCTTATAGTATGAGGCCAGGTTATTCTAAGGAGGTAAGAGTGCTATCTAAAGATTATCTACTCAAGGTAATAAGTGAGGGCATATGTTCAGGGTCCATGAGAATATCACATAAAATCAATAGCATGATATATGGAAAGCCAGCCCACACTGTCTGAAATAAGTTTATAGAATCCACTTGAGTATATAGAAATATTTTATATTTCTTATTAATTCTGAAATAATAAAAATTTAACAGAAGCATGGAGTAGGGATAGGTCTTAGAATAGGAAGACTTTGGAAGATAAAACCTGAAACATTGTGATGGGAAATGATTTTATTTTAAAGTTGCATTCAGTAAAATTGTCTTTTAAAATATATTGCTCTATTAGCTTTAACACATGTACAGATTCATATCACTAATTGCCACTACAAATAGGATACATACATCCTATCACCCTAGAAAACTTCTGGCTTCCCCTTTTTGTTTACAACCTCTCCCTACTCCTAACCTCTGGCAATTACTGATCTGTACTCAATCTCTGTAGTTTTAACTTTTCCAGAATATCATATAAATGGAATTATACAGTATACACTTTTGTGTATGGATTCTCTCTCTCATTTTAATATTTTTAAGTTGTTATGTGCATCAGTGGTTCATTCTTATTTATTCCTGAATAGTATTCTGCATGCACAATCATGCCTTCTGTGAATAGGACATTTTAACTTCTTTCACAACTTTATGCTTATTATTTCATTTTCTTGAGTTATTACACTGGCTACAACTTGCAGTGTCATGTTGTATAGAAGTGGTGGTAGCAACGTTTTTGCCTTGTTCCCAAACTTAGGATAAAAGCAGTGTTTTCACTGTTAAGTATAATGTTAGTCCTTTACACATTAAGTTCTCTTCTGTTCTATTCAGAATGAGTTTTCTGAATGTTTTTGTTATAAATGAGTGTTGAAATTTCTTAAATGCTCCCCCGCCCTTAATCTGTAGGCTGGTAATATGGTAAATAATGCTGATTTTTTTTAGGTGTAAAATCACCTTGCATTCCATCATATAAATATCTGAATTGAGCTGCTATTTCGTTAAGAATTTTTACATCTATGTTTATGAGAGATATTGGTGTGTAGTTTTCTTGTATTGTCTTTTTCTGTTTTTGGAATTAGCAGAATTCTGGCTTTATTATAAAAATGAGTTGCAAAGTGTTCCCTCCTTTACTCTCTGGAAGAATTTGAGTTGGATTAGTATTACCTCTTCTTCATATGTTTGATAGAATTCACCAGTGAAGCCATTGGAGACTGGTGTTTTCTTTGTGGGAACATTTTAAATTATGTATTCAGTTTCTTTAATAGTATAGGACTATTTTGTTTATTACTTCTTCTGTCATATTGGTGATCTATGTCTTTCAAGGAGTTTGTCCATTTCATCTTAGATGTCAAGTTTTTCATAAAATCATAATACTCCATATTGTCCTTTTAATGTCTTTAGAAACTTTAGTGATGTCTCCTCTTTCATTCTTGATACTGGTGATTTCTGTCTTTCTTGATCAGTCTAGCAGGAGGTTTATCAATTATGTTGATTTTTCTTTTCAAAGAGTCGGCTTTTGGTTTGGGTTTTCTCTTTTTCAGTTTTCTATTACTTTGAATCCTTATCTTTCTTAATTCATTACTGTTTACTTTTGGTATAATTTGCTCCTCTTTTCTAGCTTCTTAAGGTAGAAGTTTGATAATTAATTTTAGGCCTTTTTTTTACCTAAAGTAATAATAGAAAACTAGATTTCCCTTGAAGCAACATTTTAGTGACATCTCACACATTTGATATGTTCTATTTTCATTTTCATTCAGTTAAAAATATTTTTTAATTTCCTTTGTGATTTCTTCTTTAGTCCATGAGTTATTTACAAGTATGCTATTTAATTCCTAAATATTGGGGAATTTTCCATATATCTTTCTGTTATTGATCTCTAACATCATTCCAGTGTAGTAAAGGAATGTACTGTGTATAGTTAGGATTTTTTTTTTTTTTAGTGCTATAAGTTTTACTTTTTACCCATTTGGTTTTCAGTGTTTTTTTTTTATGTTATATGTTTTAATGGACATTTGGGATGTTTCCTTGAACATTATTTTTCAATTCTATTGTGAACATATATATTTTTTCCTTCTATATTTTTCTTTTCTCTTTGGATGTCTGGGTTACAGGGTAGGTATGTTTTCAACTTTATGAAAAGTTAACATTCAGTATAAAGTAGTTATACTATTCTAGAGTCAAATAAGTAATATGAGAGTTTCAGTAGTTTTGCATCACAGCCAATATTTGGTATTGCCATTCTCCTGAATTTTTCCTATTTTAGTGAATGCAAAGTGGTAATTTATTTTGGCTTGTATACTCCTAATGTAGTCAGGAAAATGAAATAAGTCAGTAATGAAATAAGAAAAATAGAAAAGGATTCAAAGAAAAAGAAAACTGAGAAAGAGAAAACTAAATGAAACCAAAAGGTGATTCTTTGAAAAGAAAAATCAATGCAATTGATAAACCTCTAGCTAGACTGATCAAGAAAGACAGAAATCATTGAGCTTATTGATTATTCATTTATTTTCATTTGTGAACTGTCCCTTCAAATCTTTTGCCTATCTTTATTGTACTTTTTTATATATTTTAATGAGTTGAAGTTCTTCAACATTCTAGATTTAGGACTCCTGTTAGGTCTTTATTTACTTAGGTCTTTACTTTCTTTCTGCAGTGTTTTATACTTTTCAGTGTAGAGATCACATATCTTTTGTTAATATTAAATATTTTATGTTACATGATTCTGTTGTGAATGGAATGTTCATTTTCCAAATGTTAATTGTTAGTATATGGAAGTACAATTGATTTTTGGATATTAATTTTGTATACTGGGACCTTGCTTAAATCACTGAATACTTATAATTGTTTGGTTTGTTTTATGTATTCCTTTGGTTAACCTAAGTACTTAAGCATATTGTTTGTGAATGAAGATGGTATGATTTTTTCATTTCCAACCTTTGTTGCTTTTATTTCCTTTTCTTGTTTTATTGCTTTGGCCTGGTTCTCCAATATAATGTTGACTACAAGTGGTAGGAGTGGATATCCTTGCCATCTTGATTTTAGGGGTGAGGTGAATAATGTAACACTATTTTGTTTTCTTTTTCATTAGTTTTTACTGATATTCAGTCTGTACCTACCAAGCATATACTCCCCATTCATTCTGTTCCCCATCGTCTGGTAATCTCTAGTCTACATTCTGACTGCTCTACTTCTAGATAGCCCATATAAATGACATTATACAATATTTTTCCTTATGTGACTTGCTAATGTCAATCAGTGTTTGGTTTTCATGGTTCATCCAAGTTGCAGCATGTCTCAGAACTTCATTCCTTCTTATGGCTGTATCCATTGTGTGTATGTACTACAATTTTTTTATCCATTAATTTGTTAATGAATACTTGGATTCTTTCTACCTTTTGGCTACTGTGAATAATGCTGCTGTGAATGTTGTGTACACGTATCTATTTGATATCCTGTTTTCACTTTCTTTGAGTATATATGTACTAGTATAAGGGCTGAGTATATTGTAATTCTATCTTTAACTCTTGAGGAACCCAGATATCGCTTTCTACAGTGACTACACTATTTTATATTCTCATCAACAATGCACTAGAGTTTCATTTTCTCTGTAACGTCTCCAACACTTGTTATTTTCCAGTTTTTTAATAATTGTCATCCTGTTGGGTGTAAAGCGGTATTACATTATGGTTTTGATTTGCATTTCCCTAATAGCTAATGATGTTGGGTATCTCTTCTTCGTTTATTGGCTCTTTGTATATCCTCTATGGAAAGTCCTTTGCCCCCCCCCCTTTTTTTTGCTGTTGACTTTTTGGATTCTTTTGCATATCACCTAATATTTACATTTATAATGAAGACAAAATTGGCTAATACTTTGTCATTTTATAATGAACAATTTCTAAACAATCAACATATTATCCTCATTTGTGCCTGAAGAATGCATCTGATTAGCATATGTTCTGTGCATGCTAGAACATTGCTCTTTCTTTTCAAGAGTAAAAACATCACTTAGGTGCAGGACATACAGATACGGTGCCTCCAGGGCTCTTGGAATTGGTTCCCACCATATGCAAGATTGAAATGATTTGAGCATCTCCATGCAAGATAAGAATTAAAAGAATATAGTGGATGATTGCCATACTTCTTGGCCACTCAGTATCTCTGCCTACCTATGCTTGGGGAAGTACCCATATTATGTGATCTCCCACTATAGTGCTGAAAATGTCAGATATCACATTTTCCAGCCTCCCTCGCAGCCATGATTGTTAGACTCCATTAAACACAGCTATTTCAGATCAGCAATCAGGATCTTGCAGTAAAAAGAAACAGGGAACTCAGTGGATTTTTCTAGTCTTGGTGATTATAGTACAGACGATGGCAGTGGGACTAATAACATCCAGTGTTCTGTGCTCACAGTGTCAACAAAGAAACAATAGCAAATAGAACTTGGATGTGTCAGTGGAGTGTTTTTGGATATTTTTTCCCCTGGCTTTGGAGCCCTGTGCCCAAACTTCCAAACCTTGCAGTCATTTTGAGAGCAGTCCAGTTATTTTTTGAAAAATTATCCTGACTACATCCAGCCATAGTTTCTTTTATTAGCCACTAAGAACAATGCAAGCGGTTTGCAAGTTTGACCAGAGGTGGGGACTATACCCATGGCATAGACTCCTGTTTTATGTTTTTTTTACTTTTATAAAACAATTTATTCAGATGCTTTATATTAACATCTAAGGGAAATTCAGATGAATCCATTTCTAGCTGTGCATTACCTGAAAAAGCATGTAAATAAAACATGAAGACATAATCACATATGCACATACATGCCAACTTTTGTCTTTGTTTATACCTGTCAAAGGGAGTAAGTTGAAAAGAATTCTTTTTTTTTTTTTAAGTTTTTCCTTGCTTATTTTTTAATTGGGTTGTACATATTTTTGTTGTTGTGTTACAAAAGTTTTTTATATAGTCAGATATTAACCCCTTATCTACTGTATGGTTTGCAACTATTTTCTCTCATTCTATAGTATATCTTTTCATTCTGTTGCTAATGTCCTTTGATGCACAAAAGTTTTTATTTTGATAAAGTAGAATTTAGCCATGTTTCTTTTGCTGCTTATGCTTTTGGTGTAATATCGAAAAAACATTGCCAAATCTCAGGTCTTGAAGATTTGCCCCTATGTAACTTCTAAGAATTTCATGGATTTAGCACTATATTTACATCCTTGATCTAGTGTATAGTTTCAATTCTTTCAATTTGTTGAGACTTATTCCTTGCTCAGCAAGTGGTCTTTCTTGGTGAATGTTCCATCTTTAATTGGGGTATTTAGATCATTTGCATTTAATATGTTTATTCATATGGTTGGTTTTAAATCTACCATCTTGCTGTTTGTTTGATCTAATTATGTTTTTTGTTACATTTAATCTCCCTTATTGACTTATATATGTTTTACCATTTCTTTATTTTTTCGTGGTTGTGCTAGGATTTATAATATGCCTTTTTAATTATTATAATTGATCAAATAATAATATACCACTTATTTTACAATATAAGACCCTTACAACAGTATGTTTCCATCATCTCATAGTCATTCTTTCTCTTTGAGCTTCATTTTCTATAGATTATGTTGCTGTGTCTTGAAACTCACTAATCTTTTTTTTCCCTGTGTATAAAGTACTGTTTATCCAATCCAGTACATTTTTCATGTTACCATGTTATATATTTTTCATCTCTAAAAGTTCTTTTTTATTCTTTTTTTTTTTTTTTTTTTTACCCTCTTTCTCTCTTCACTGTTCATGTATGGCTTGCCTTGTTTATTTATCTTTTCTCACAGTGTTTTGGTCAGCCAAAGGTGTGCCTTTTGAAATATACCAAAGATTGGTCGGTCTTTATAAAGGGTATTTATTTGGGGTAGAAGCTTACAGTTACCAGGCCACAAAGCATAAATTCCTTCCCATACCAGAGTCCACGTGTTGGGGGAAGATGGCTGCCGACATCTCCAGGGTTCAGGCTTCCAGGTTCCTCTGTTCCC
>PVKH010011255.1:0-17846 GCA_004027955.1 Chaetophractus vellerosus
TCTCTGGATTTTATTGTGTTCCAAGTCCTCTAGAACATATATGATAAAGAGGCAGAGGGGAAAAGGGAAAAAGGATCAATTTGAATTCATTTCCTCAAGGACAATCCAGTTCAAGATTTTCATAAGATGATGTACAATATTTCAATGAATGGTTTAAATAAACATAATGAAAGCATAGTTTCCTAGAGCTAGTGGTTTATACAAAATATGAATGAAACATTTATGTAAGATGGTGTCATTTCAAAGAAAACAATTTATCTAAGATGATGTTTACAGTAACATGCCAAAACATATTTTTATAAATAACTAAAAACATTGCTCTGAAACTGAAGTCAACTTTTTCTGAAATTCTCCAACTGCATATTTTTTACCCTGGCAATAATAAAAAAAATGGAAATAAAAGCAACAAGAAACACTTACTGAATGTATGCTAATAGCAGGTACTATCCTAGACACCTTGCATGCGTTATATCATTTCTTTTTCTCAGTTTACCAGTGCGGAATGCAAGTCTTGTTACCTGCCCAGGGCGCCTTATCTAGTGAGTGATTGCCCAAGGGTATGAACCCAGACAGTTTGGCTCCTGAACCAGAACTCTTAACTACTTAGCTTTTGCCTAAATAGAAGCCAAGCAAATCTTTCCCTGGTCTAGCAGATACATTTTCTTGAACTAGGTATCAACAAGGAGTCTCAAACTAAGTTTGAACATTCCCCAAATGAAAACAAAATCATTCAAAAGTATGGCAATAACAGATCACTTTTTGGCATCTTTAATCCTGAGTAATATTAGCTAATGAAACAGCTAAATACAACTAAATTATAGTCGAAAATCTGAAGCTTAGACTGGGTCTCTTTGTGTGTGTGTGTGACAACTTTAAACCTCAACATAAGGCAATTAAATCAAGAAATTAAGTAAATTATTTTCCTAGTATAGTATTTTATATGATTATTTAATATGTTTTTATAGTGTTTGCCCAACCTAGAATGATTCCCACCTCTTAGGGAGCCCTATTGCCCCTTCAGTCCCAACAGCTTCACGGGGTCCCTGGCTGAGCTCTAGACTCTAATGGATCTGACATGAACACATTTACCATTCCCTCCTCTCAAGTCTGTTACAGCCCAGATTGCATTTCTTTCCTTGTGCTTCACATGACACATTTTACTCCTATAATAAAGTCCACCCCTTACCTATTTTACTTATTCACTTGTTTAAGTGAACTCAAGTTAATACCTAGAATCAAGCAGTGCCAAGACCTTTGGGTCACTCACATAGCAAAAAGCCACAACCACTAATTACAACAACTCCTTGAATGTTTTGACTGAATCTCGTACCTTTTATACAGTAAAGCAGGTACAGATTGAGAAGTCTGCATTTATCTGGAAGAGATAGGAAGGCAGGGAAAGATGGAGGAAGGGAGGAGAAAGGGGTAGGGAGGAAGGAAAGGAGATAGGAAAGGATCTATATCTTTTAGAATAAAATTTTAGTACAGATATTTCTATTTTTTTTTTCAGATTTCAGTTCAACACATATTTAATGAGCATTGGTTATAGTCCAGGGGATGTGATACGCACCACAAAGAAATAAACATGAATGGACATAATCCCCTGCCTACCTTCAAGGAATTACTAGTCTACTAAGGCAATACAGTAAGTATACAAACAACCATAACAACAAAACTACTGAATTGTGGAGTAATGGGAATGCTTACAAGAAGCACAAACCAATTGTTATGGGATTAAAGTAGGGATAATTCTATCCATTGGGGGAGATCAGCAAAAGCCCCATGCAAGAGGTGGTTTCATAAATTTTCAAGAGGTAGTAGAGGTTGTGAAGTTATTCTGAGCCTAAAGAACAGCATGGACAAAGACAGAGGCAGAAAAATATTGGGGAAACAATAATGTTGTGGGTTGATTGTGGTTTGGGTACCTGTAATGGAATCAATGACTGCAAAGAGTGATTGGGGCCAGATCCTGGAAATATCATTATTTGATGAGGAAGTTGTACTTGATTTGGTAGGCAACAGGAAATCACTGAAAGCAAGGGCTGAAGAGGTGAATCTGATCCATACATAGCAGAGATTTAAGTGGGAAAAGACAGTCATGGGGAATTGGTGGAAGGGATATAAATAATAAGAGAACATTAGTAGGAATAAGTTGGTAATGAGTGTTGAACATTAGCATGTAGAGGGAGAATTAGACAGAAATGAATGGAATCAAACACCCATATGTTATTTAGCAGCTGATAAAAGAAGAGAGAGAAAGAAGGAGCCAAAGACAATCTGAGTTTTCTTTACCTGAGTATGTGAGAGAAATTATTCTGAAAATTCCTTAGCACTTACTGAGAGAAAAAAATCTTCAGTGGCATAAATCACAGTAGAGGCAACATAGTCTGTGGGCAAAAACCCTAGAGGGAAAGAAAATAGGGATTCTATTACTGGATTTACAGCTAACCAGGGTTTGACCCTTGTCAAGATGCTTTATTTCTTAGTCTTCAAATTAATGTTCCATGGAAGACTTTTCCTGTACATTTTTGAACATCTCTTATTCCCATGGTCATCCTACAAGTTGCTAATAATGCACTGTATAAGATAATAGATCTAGTTAAGGCTGAAATGAAAAGGGTTGTTATGAGATTCCATATTATCTGAAATCTTGCATTTGGTTGTGGATTTTAATAGTGCTGTATGGAGGGAAATAAAATACAACTTAATTTTTTTTTATCTCCACCAAATTGTCTGCCTATATATAATGCCCAGCAGTTTCAGTATCTTAAAAACCACAATCCAGCTTAAGGGGCAACTTATTTTGCATATTTACATTTCAACTATTTGCTTTGATTTATACATAAGTACAAAAATTGGATAAAAATTTAACAGAATAGTGTAGACAAACTTCTGCATGCAATTATTCAAGAAAGTTTATTTTGCATTCATGACTTCTCTTACCCTGATCTATCCCTCTCACAAAGAGACTAAGTGCATTATACATAGATGCTCCCTCTCTCTCATACAAACACACACACTAGTGTTTTAGATATATACTACAAATTGGTGGAACAATAAGAGATTCAATATATGTAACTTTAATTTGCATTAAAACATTAAAATTGTTGCTGCCAGTATGTTTATATAATGTTGAAACCTCAGGATGAGAAGTTAATTTAATTAAATCTTTTTATATTTAACTTACATGTTACCAAATATCTGAATTTTTAGTACTATGTAAACAAAATATCTTGATGATAGAGTGTTTACTTCTAGCCAAGATGAATGAACATTGTAAAGAATGGGCTGTGTATTAACTCATCCCAATTCCAACCCACTATCATTTTTTCTTCTTCTTTATATATTAACGATATAGTGAATCGGATATGCAATAAAGGCAATTTATGCTATTGCCTAAAACCATAAAAGATAAAATAGTACCTTCAAAGATTATATGTAATATTATCCTAAATATGTAAATGTATTGCGTATTTAATACTTTATATAACAGGATTTTTACAGTAAATTTAACTCGCATTAAAGATATAATATTGTTTATACACAAAGCATTTTAATAGGTTCAGTGTTGGAGATCATTCTATTTTTAATAGTGGATTTAGAATGGGGTTTAAATTAATCTATTTTTCCTCTTTTATGCAAATTGGTATATCTCTGGAGTGGGGGTTGGTAGAAGAAAGGTCACTGTGAGTGCATGGGTGGGTATGCTGTGTGTGTCTGCTTTCATTGAGAAGCTAAGAAGCTAATGAACTAACACTCCTATTGGTTACAAGCACAGAATGTTCTTGAGCAGGTAAGATGGAAATAGGACTGTTAGCACTGCATTTCCGATGACTGTGCCCATCCACTTTTCTTCGCCTGTCACAGAGCAAAAAGGCATATATTGTACTAGGAGGACAGACTATGCAAGACTGGTCTTCTCCTTCCGCTTGAGCTAAGTTTCACAAAATGGAATCCAATGAAACAAAACACAGGGCTCCCCAAATGCATATTGAAAAGTAATCCATTTTTCACTCATCAGATAACAACTCTTAATGACTTGGGTAACCCAACTTCACTTTCCTGTGGTCTTAATGAAAAGGCCAGTTCATTCCATTAGGAAATCAGTGAGATGAATCGTAATGAAAAACCGTGATCTCCTGCCAGGATTTAGCAAAGGCCATGAATAGCCCAGCTTAAAAGCTGAAGTTCTTGTTTTCCTTCCTGTGTGGCTCTCTTTGAAAAGGCTAGAAAATGGTCCATTTGGTCTTTGGAAACCCATCACAAAGTATGAGGCCCTGCCAGCTGGTTAGTTCATCCTGGGTAAATGAAACCATGAGGGCATTAGGAATAAAATGACCAGAGGACAAATTCGAAAGTGAAGACAAAATAATGTGTTTAGGTTTTCTTGCTGATATAATGAGAGTAGTGAACAGATCCCATTTTATAGGAAATAGCACCTCCAGCATAAGGGATTTACAGATTAGGAAAACGACAATCAAAAACGTCATCAGTAAGAACTTTTCAAAAACAGAGATGGGGGCCTAATAAAAAGGGTAGCACAGTTTTATACAATATAAATAATGTAAAGAAATGCAAAAAGACTACAGTAAATATGGCATTTTGTCTCGAAAAAAGCCTGGAGTTTACTCGTGGGAATGGGCATCTAAACAGTTGCAGTTTAGGAGTTTCTGTGAAGTGGTGGAAGCAGGGTTGTCCGAAATCTTATGGGAAGATGTGCCACCAATGTGGATGAATGAGCTCACAACACACGCAGTCACTGGTAGATGCTGGAGGATTGTGTATGTGTCTTCGCGTGTGGTTCGGTTCAGCCTGGTGCATTTTTCACATTCTCTTAGTCTTTCTTATGGGAATTTTGCTCAAACTTTGTGTTATGCTCAAGCAAACATGCTGTGCTCAAATTGTTCCCTAATATATACCAAGTGCATCTGCATTTTCAAAACTAGTGTTTTAGCAAAACTGACTGCATATTCTCAGATATGTAACAGGTATCTTTAGGTATTTAACACCTAACAGCCAGATGAAAAGCTCAACTTCATCTTATCACTATGGATTTTTTGCAGATAGTTGGAGATTTCCAAATAACTGTTTGGTGTTGTGTAGGCATATTAAACCGTTTGGTCTCTATACTTATCCCCAAACTAGAGGACAAAAAATATAGTAGAGTCAGAAAAGTTGTTCAAGAGTTTCTTTTCTTCTTATGTGATCAAATGCCTTTTTTACTACATTGTGTTATCTTTCCAGCTGACCTTCCTTCTTTTATCTCAAACCCTGTTTTGTTGTTGTTGTTGTTGTTGTTGTTGTTTTAATTCTTTTTATTTGTTCTAGGTCTTAATTACAACTTTCTAAAGCATATCAACTTACCACTATTATAATTCTGAAAATTTATCCAGAAGTCCTTTACCACTGAAATGTTCTTTCCAGGCTATTCACCTAAATTTGGGCTCTCTGGTTGTCATTGTTGTTTTGTGGTTTTTTGGGTTATCTATTTGTTTTCCAATTCTGCAACACCAGGCCACTAATAGAAAGCACTCTAAGTATATGCTTTTCAGTATATCTTATCTGGTTTTTCAGCCATGTGTAAAGTTCAAAATCTTCTCTGTCTAGGAATCTTACTCTTGGGAAAGGAATTTACAAGGATCCATGTAAATATGAAACAACAGGAACACCCACACTGTTCTTGGCCTCTTTTTCAGCGTTTTTAAACGCTAACCCAAGAAAACAACCTATAAAACATGCATACAACGTATGTACCTTGCAGATCTTCTTGTAAACATCCCTTCTATGATTAAATTGATTCCTGAGGAATTGGCTAAGACAACCAGTACCAAAGGCCATTTTCAAAACTTCCTGTGCCCCCTGAGAATGTTTTGTGTTAATAATATGCATTAGTTTCACAGCCACTTCAGAAAACCTCTTTTATGTCAAACTAGAAATGGAAAGCCAAGATTAAAACAAGGGGAAAATCTCATCCCCTCTATAGAATCAAGTGAAGGCAGGCTTCTGCAAATAAAAGAAAGCTGAGTTTTGAATGATTCACTAAAAAAGAGTATCCCTTGATATTTTATCCCAAACTGTACAGACAGAAAGCAACAGGAAGCTGGGCCATTCAGGGACAGATGCCATGTACTGATCAGGACAGGATGATTGATGAGGAGAAAGAGGCCCAGCACTGCAATTAAAGAACAAAACAAAACGGAGGAAACAGATTCTCAATGCTAATTAACTTGCCAAACTGGATTGCTCTGTCTTTTTTTTTCCCTAAGAAAATACAAATTTTAGAGAACTTTTTAAAACTTAAGACATTAGGAAAACACATTTTCTTAATTTTCTTGACCTTAAATAAGTAAGTCTCAATCTATCAATCAATCGAGTAAGCAAACAATTCCAGGCCCTTCCTGGGGAACTTCGGTTGCACCACCAAATGGGAATACTATGTGAGAGCAATCTTTGCTTTCTAGAATTAAAAAGAAATCAGTTTCCGTTTCATGCAGGGAAATAATTTCATTAAAGGACATTAAGTCCTCTTACCTATATTTATTTGAAGACAAATATTTCCATTTCCTTTATAGAAACAATATATTTTGCTTTCTCAAAGTGACCCAATACAGTTCCATAAACCATAGAAGACCAAGATTATTAAACCCTTGAGTTTGGTTGTTATGTAACTCTCTTGATTACATTCATTGACTATCTGAGGTTTTAAGCAGAGAAAGGAAGCAGGTAAAGAGAAAGAGAGAAGGGTAGGGGGAGAGAAAGGAAGACAAAACAAAAACATTCTTTTTTAAAAGTGGGGACCCAAATGACCAATGCCCTTCCCTTATTGGGTTACTGTTGTTAAATCCAACACAGGAGACTTTTCTCATTTGATTGCAATTAAGGCCATAACCATGCTATGAGAGTAAGGCATCATGGCTGCCGGTAACAGTGCCTAAGGTGATTTGTTTAATTAAAAAACAAAGAACAACAGAAGAATGAACCATACAGATTCAAAAGGCAGAAACTTTGAACTGGGCAGTGTATTCAATTTGGCAGCATAGACATAAACCCACTCATTTGATCCAGCTCAGGTATCTGTAATTGGAGGAGAGCAGAGAAGAGTAATCAGTTGAAAATACTCAGGTCCGATCAGTACTAAACTTCTGACAGGTGATATGCTGTCTAGCTAAGCTCATCCTTGTGGATGAAGGCAAGAATCCAGTGGTGGGAAAAGCCAACTAAACATTACATATGTATAAAGGAAAATAAAAACAGAGGAATATGATATATGGGAATCCGGTATTTTATGCATGATTGTTCTGTAAATTCACACCTTCTCTAATAAAAAAAAGAAAAAAAATACAAAGGAATAGCGTGCATCTATTGAAGACATATATCCAGATGTTCTCATCATTTCTATTTTAATTTCCCCCCTTTTGTTTGTTTGTCTGTTTTTCATTTAATTAGATTTGCACATTATTGCCAATGGCTAATTTTCCCAGTCGCACTCAGCCTCAGGCACTGAGACCTCTCCCCTAAAAATTCTAGCTCCTCTAAATTCTGAGTTAAATTCGGTAATCATGAATGTTTGTTGTCACTCCCCGAAACCTGCCCTACCACTGTCTGGTCATCTGGCACTTTAACATTTGTCCACATGAAGCATGAATTTTCTGCTCTCCTTTGGAATCCAGCTTTTGGGTTGGTACCTCTCAAGGTTCATTCCTCAACCAAGCCCAGTTAGTCATTGGTTTTCTGTGCTTCCACGGGGGCCTATGAAATGAAACTCCTAACATGGCAGGGGAACCCATACAATGCTTGTTATATATGCACTCCTCAAAATATATGAGCAAATCAATGTAATAATGAATAGATTTGATGAAATCAAAACGTTGAGTCATCTGCACATGTAGAGACAGCTGTGACTGCACCAAATTCTATGCATTGGTACTATTTCCCCCAGATTCACCAGGAGTAGACAGCTTCCACTAATAATCATTTCCCTGGCCTGCCTCTGTGGAGAAGACAGTCCATAGAGGGAGCAAGGCATTTCACCCTGGGGTGCAGAAAACCCCTGAGTGGTTATGATTCATTCTGTCGGATCCTTGGACAGAACTTTCCCATCTACTAGCTAGTTGACCTAGAAAAAAATATATAAAATACAAAAACATAATTCTGGGGATTAATTCTGAAATAAAGTGAATGGTAAATTCTGGTTCATTTTGTTAAATTTCATCAACAGTTTGGTATTTTGGAGATGGTAGAAATTAGCTCAGTTTTGGGAAAACAGGAGTTGTTTATTAAATTAAATAAGATTGAATTGGATAAGGTAGAAGAAATATTTGCAATTTATTTGTCTATGGGATTAAGCTAGAAGTTTAAATAGACACCCCCTCTCTATTTGCTTTCTTTTAAACATATGACCCAATTATCATATGGTTTTCAATAGAATGGATTTGAATGAATGAAATAAGTCGAATTATTTCACCTTAAAAGTGATAGTATAAAATATAATTCAGATACTCAGTAACCTTGCTTGCCTGCACTGTGCTTCCCAATCCTCTCCTTGAAAATGGAGTTAGAAATTTGTACCTTGCAATTCAGGTACAGAATTTCTCTCTATAACAAATAATATGGCCTCTTGATGGAGTGAAGTTAGAAATGTTTTGGGTTTGAGTAAAATTGGCTTTAAGAGGAGTATATAATTCATATGTGGAGTATATAAATCATCCAAAGGTGGAATGGGATGGTGATGATGGTATCTGTAGCTATGGAAACATGTGCACTCTTATTTTTAAAAAAATGAAGCTGGAGCCTGTCACAGGAATACATCTATCCTGGCACCTGGATCCTGGTGCTATTTTCATGACCCTTTACTGCTTGTTGGGTAATGGACAAAGACAGGTTGTTCCAAAAGAACAAGATGGAAACCATAAGCTCCATGAAACCTGAAAATTGCTTGAATAACTGCCACAAACAGCAAGGTAACAGTGCCGAGACAGATTGAAATTCCCAAAACTACAAAATTGTCATCGATGCGTTACAGGGGGATTTTAAAAAGAAAAGCCATTGTCTTCCGTACAACTTCCAAAAAGCAGCACCTGCTCTGTATGCGGAAGGAATTAGTTTCTCTTTACTTCAAGCCAGACTCAGAGAGCCACAAAGATGAAGAGAGTAGAGTCACTTCAAGCGTAGATCCCTGAAAGTGTTACCTTCATCTCCTTTATGGGTCAGGCAGGGTGCCCCCTCCATAGGGGGCAGCATACACTTCTGCAGTGCTAATTCTGACCACTACGCTAAATTACATGCTAACGATGCTAATTCTAACAATGAGCTTTCATCATTAAGCCTAGTAAACCAAGATGAATAAAATCACATTCTGTTGTGGTTCTCTCCTTCCTTACCTTAGATGATAAATAATGAAGCCGTTCATAAAGTATTGGGGTTCCCCTTGTCCCCAGTATTTTCTGAGGAAAACTTAAATAATGACAAGGTTTCGTCTGCATTTCCTTTCCCCAAACAGGCACAAATACATTACTGCCATCTAGTTAAGAGAGAATCAGTAGCCACAAAAAAACAAAAACACTCCTCAAGGAAACAAACATCTTGAGCTATTAAGAGCAGCTATCTTCTATACAGCACTGGCCAAGGGGCAGATGCTATGTTAAGTGCTTTAACTTAATCCTTATAACCTTGTGAGTCAGCACAAAATTATCACTCCCCTTTTACAAATGAAAACAAGACTTGAAGGAGTTAAGCTCAAGGTCACGTAGCTGCTAAGGAGTCCCCGGTTCTGTTTCATCATGGGCCTTCCTCCAGTTCACAAGTTCACATCCTTTTACAGAGAGCATTTAGGGCAGACTAGAAATGAACTTGTTAACCCCTTTAATCTAAATGAGCATGTTTCCTCTTGAATTGAAACTAATTTCTTCTAGGTATTCTACAAGGAGGAAAACACACTGGCGGAGTTTGGCTATTGATTTAACATTAATTATCCAGGATGCTGCAGTTATCCTGAAAGTATATAGAAAGTTGCATATATCAAACTTCTTTTTGGGCTCTCATCTTCACCATGACTGGGCCCATATGTTGTGTCGGACACTTTTCTTCCTTGAATTTGCACCATTTCATTAAAAACCTTTCCTTCCCCCTGAGTGTTAGAATAGGGCCTGCGTTGACAACAAAGTGATTTGCGAAGTCGTAGTTAGAAAACACCAAGCTCTCTTGGAACCAGGCATATTTATTGGAGGTCAGATGGGGTACTTCATTCATTTCCTGAAGTTACTGTGAACCTATTGAATCTGACACTGACCTGGAAGTTCCTGGATGTCCGTTCCTGGACATTCTGAATGGCCAAACTGCGGTGGGATCATGGGACAAGGAAGTCAAGAATTGGTTCTAAGGGATTACCCTAACGGGATTTAAATGACAGTATAATGAGCAAATACTTGAGAAGACAAAAGGCTGGAAGGGATATGACCTTCCTCACTTCAACATCTATAGGAGGAGTTGCTCCATCTTTGTTCACCCAGTAACTAACTATGTTTTTATAATTATTATAGTGCCTCCCCAAGAGGCCCATGTCCTTTCAAACACTATCCATTCCACATAAAATCTTTAACATTTTATTTCCCAAGCTATGCCACTTTATCATTTCATCCATGGGTAAAATGACCAAGTTTTGTGGGGGGAACAATCAGGATATATGGTCCAGCAGAACATGTTTCCAATTAATGGGCTTATTTCCAAATAAACCAAATTTGATTATCAACTTAATGAATCGCTTTTATTGAAAAGAATACAAATGCATATAAGCAGACTGCCATATAAAACCTCGTCTGCATGGTCATGGGACATCTTTGCTAATCATGAAACAAAAATGATACTTACTGCTGGAAAAAACTTAAAGGCTTGGCAACCTCAGTATCCTAAAAGCAAAATAATAATAGTAGTAATAATAATAATAGTAATAATAATAATATAACTTATTATCACCTTGAATGAAAGAAACACATTTAATATTTACATTTCAAGCCAAAGTAATTATTTTAGTTCAGTAAAATGTGATAGTGTTTTTTATCACTAGATAAGGTAATCTTTTGAAATCCATGCGTCAAGGTTGTTTTAAAAGTACAAATGGCCGCCTGCACGGTGACCTGACTCGGCGCATCGCCGCAACGAGGGGAGACAGAGCAGACACAGAAGAACACACACGCAAAAAATGAACACAGCAAGGACAAGCAGAAAGGGGGGGATATGTAACAAAAAAAAAAAAAAAAGAAAAATAAAAGTACAAAGGACTCACTTGTATCAACCCATTAAACCACACAATGGCCCTTTAAATTTTATTTTGCTGGATATTCTGCCTGTACAATCTATTTTTCAGGGTTATCACTGTAGAATGTTAGAGAACCAATCTTGTCCCAAGCTTCCATCTAGAAGGTACAAAGCAGTTTCACTCCAAATGCTTTTCACTTTTGAACTCTACTTGCTTAGAATGCTTTGGCCAATGATATTCCAGGAAGACGAGTTTCTCAAATCACCAGAAGCAGTAAAAAACTGGGGAAAGAGAAAAGAGCCTGGAGGACCAAGAGAATGGAAACATTGTCCTCTTTCTTCCTGTCTCTTTAAAACTGATTTTTCCTTCTCATCTTTCTCTTCTCCCAGCCCAGTGCGCTAGTCTAAACATTGCAAATTCCTGGCCGAGCCTAGATCGAATAGGAATTACATACACTCAAAGCAAACCAAAAAACAGTGGTCAGTAAGGCAAAAATGCCCACAACTTAAGCCTCACAAGAAGCATTTATAAAAGAAGAGGAATTTACGGCTGCAAATGAAGTTTTTGTTAAACTATGAGTTGGAGCCAAAGGGCAAGCTTCTAGTGCTTCTTACCTCCTCTTCACCAAGGGATAAATGTAGACCTCCAGAGACCAGAACCCACAAGGTCCTCGAAGATTGGAGGCTTGCAGCCCCACCACCTACTGTTCCCTCGTTTAGCATTTCCAGATCTCGCAACTCCACCCTGCTCCTGACTCAGAGAAGATAGAGGGCTATTCATAAGCGATTGAATATATCTGTCATATGAAAATATTTGAGCAAAAAGAGGAGGTATTGTGTGTGTTCTATACATGGATTAGTTTATTGGCTGATTGAAAAGGTCTATATTCTGGTGCAGTGACTTCCAAGGGGTCCTTACTTCCTCAGTAATGCCCTCCCTAATGTCCCAGGCAAAACCTGTGCTTTCACAGTACATTGCTCAAGGTGCTATAATCACATTTATGACTACAGACATGCTTATTTATTTGCACATCTCCCTTCCCCATCATCTTGTGAATTTCTCAGTGCTCTGCTTCTATCATCTTGGTACCTACCACCCGTCCTGCCCTGTCTCTCTCACCCTCCCTAGCAATTCAGAGATATCGGGCATACCATATCTACTTTTAGAATAAACACAGAGGTAAATGGATAAATGATTTTTGGTTGACCTTCATGTGAATTAATGCCTTGTCCCTAAAGGAAAATTATGCGTCAGAACATGAGATATGAGTTATTTCCTCGGTGAGATCCTATTTTCACTGTTTCTACTCTATTACGAAAGGGAAAACTGCAGGCAAACTGCATTTTGTAGTCTGGCCCTCAGCTCCACAATGACTGTTTCACTCCTTCGATATGGTGGCATTGCTATAGGGGAACCCATGTTTTCTCACCTATTAAAAATGACCTTCACTCTTTATCAAGCTTGTTCAAAATTAATGTGCTTTAAAGATATATTAGGTTGATCTTGGAACTCAGCCAGAAAAGTATCGTGACATCCAAGGCAATGGTCGTTTGTGGTAATGAGATACTTTCCATTAACTTTGTTTAAACTAAATGAAGAATAGGTTTTCTTTAGAACGCAGGCTGACGTATCACAGCCAGTTTTGGGGTAGTAGTAAAGTGATAAAATTGGATAGCCTGAACTTTCAAAGACAATCACTCCTGTCTTTGCAGGAAGGCCTAGGCAAGAAAATTGCAGCAGAGGCCGGAGGCTCGTGGTAAGGGACACAAGCCCACAGATCTAGTTTCAAAGTTTCCCTCAAAGAATGCCATATCCAACAACAAGGCACCTGCCTCTGGGGAAGAAGTAGGCTTCTAGAAAGTCAGCTGAAAAAGGGGATCAAAACTAAAACTGAAATTGCCTTTACACCTTCGAGTCTTAAGTAATAACTGAGTGTTTTCAAGTGTCTTTGAAAACATTGGGTGGACGGGATATTATTATGAAGCTGCTTTAAAAATTGTCTCCGATTGCAAAATAAAATTTAACTCCTGAAGTGTAAGTCAGGGCTGCAATACCACCAAAGACTGTGAGTGCAATGTGAAAAGGGTTTCACTTCTGTGCATGGCAACTCCAACAGTGCAAAACTTAGGGCCCATCAGAAAATCTCCTAATAGCTGATGAGATCTGCTTCCAGGGAGGTAAAACCAACACTTGACCAACACACTATATTCCTATGGACATGCCCATTTAAGAAAACAGTATCAAGTATCACTTGAGTATCACTGACTGAGAGACACCCTGTCTCTCAGTGCTCACAACCCCAGAAATCTTTTGAAAAGTAAAAAGCACTTTTTAAGGTTTAAGAGTGTGAACAACTGCCTGGCCTGTTTCTTATGAGCATGACAGCATTACTCAGTCTTCTGCAATGTTAAGATAAAAATATAACAGGACCAAAGATCTTATTACCCAAGAGGCTTTGGGGAAATCATTGATTTGGGGTACTAAATGTAAATTAAACAACAACGGCAGCTTCGCAGACCTCACTTATGTGGGATGGTGCATTAACCTCTGATTGCCTAAATACCGTTCCATTCATTTCCTTTTAATCTCCTTTACAACAGTCATTTGCCAAAGAGGGGATAAAATATGATACATGTTGGGGAATTTACCAAAAAGCATAGGAAGAATCTCTTGATGAGATAGAATTTGAAGTTTTAATTCAAATAAATTTAGGAAGAATAATTTGGATTTGGTTTGGGGTTTATAAGTAGATTTTCAGTTTCTGTTTCTGTTGCCTTAAGAAATTATCTAGAAGCTCTTATTCTCCAAATACATTTTCACTCATGGGTCTTTAGCATATTGCCTTTAAGAATCAACCATTTTAAATTATATACTCTGCATAGTTATATACAGGGAGTTAGCTCTAATAATGTGTCTCTATTGGATGATAACTATGAAAACTATTAGAATCAGGGAATAGGCACTATTTTAGTTTCCTAGGATGCTTACATATACCATGAAATGAGTCACATAAAACAATGGGAATTCATTTGCTTATGGTTTTGAGGCCAAAAGAAAGTCCAAATCAAGGCATCAAGATAATGCTTTTCCCTAGAAGATTGTGGCATTCTGGGGCTGGCTGCTGGTGATTCTTGGTCCTTATCTTGTCACATGATAATGTAGATGGCAGCCTCTCCTGCCCTCTCCAAACTTTTCTGGGTTTTGTTAATTTCAGCTTCTTACTTCCTGTGGATTTCTCTCTCTGAATTTCACTCTGCTTATAAAGGACTCCAGTGACAGGATTAAGAGCCATCCTGATTGAGGTGGGCCACACCTTCTCAACTGAAGGAACCTCATCAATAGGTCCTACTTACAATGGAGTCACACCCACAGGAATGAATTAAACCTAAGAACATATTTTTCTGGGGTACATACAGCTTGAAACAACCACAGGCACTAAGTCCAGCCATTTATAAATATTATTAGATATGTATACATGTAATAGTCCCTGTATTTCTAGAAGTATGTGTTTCACATTTTAAAACACGAAAGTTTTAGTTTAAAAAATTAATGGCCCACAAAAGCTTTTCTACTCCAATGAAAACAGCCAAGTGTTAAATGTGCAGAATGTCAGAGAGATTTTCACGCCAGAGCCTTTTCTGCCAAGCACAGTGTTTTCCCAAATCATGTAAAAGAAAGAAGAAATAACAAATTGCCATAGAATATCATGGCATATATATACATACATATATATCTTTGCCATGGATATTCTGTGCTTATCGCCTAATTCCTGTGCTTCCTTTAGATAATGTAACTCCTACACACATCCCTGATTTCCACTGACTACACCCCTCCCCATGTTCTCACTCATATTCACTTACCCATCATTAGGGTAAATAAATGTTATGACTCTTTGATTAATGGTCTGCAAAAAGGGGAAGAAGTATACACTTGTTTTTGTAAAAAGATTACTGTTTTCTTTGCCACTCAAGTGAAAAGGGGACATGAATATTTATTTTCTGTCAAGACCATCAAGTCAGAAATTCAGCTAAAATTCATTTAGAGAGTTCCACTTGTGGTAGTAGAATTCACAGGGCAGTTCTGCATATTGGTTAAATCTCCATGGCAGAATAAACCTGTGGTTCGAGACTAATAGCATCAGCTCCCATTACTTAGAGCCTTGGGCTGGAGGTCTTACAGATCTTATGTCATTTATTTCACCATCCTCTAACTCCCATTTCATAGATCAGAAAACTGAGACTCAGAAATGTAAAATAATTTGCCTACATTTGCACAGCTAGGAAGTGCCAGATCTAAAATTCAAACACACATGCATCTGATTCAAATCCCATATCCTTTCTATCAGAATAGATACAAATTTGGACCTGATTTAAAGATATTCCAGGGAGGGAAACTGAAATCAGGAGACCTATTTCCATCCCAAACTTTGACCAGTTTTGGGTTGCTTGAGCAAATCATGTCATGTCCTCTCTGTAAGCCTCATTATCCTTGTATGTAAAAGGAAGAAATTAATCCAAAATGATCTTTAATTGCTATAGAGCTTAACCTGAAATCAGTGATTCTAAGAGCATAAATAATAAGAAACAATAACTATTAATATTCATTTCAAAGACAAAATTGCATGCAATTTACTTAAGACAGAAACATCTAGACCAAAGCAGATAGCACTAACTTCATACAATGGCTGGTAAGGAATTCTTTTGTTATTATCACCAATTATTAAAGTTTCAAGGCTTTACTTACCTATTTCCAGGCTTAAAACTTCTTGCATTAGCTGCTTTTCTCTTGCTACCTCTGGCTGAAGCTGAACAAACACTTTTCCTACTCTGGCCTTGTGCTCTTATCACCTCCTTTTTTATCAGAATCTCAGCCTGGTGTCTAGCCCAGTCAGTCCCTTAGGACATCCAGATTTCTATGAAATTCTGAGGCCAATATTAAGCTGACACACTTTTCAATAAGTTTCTCTCCTATCAGCCAAATCACAGGGTCACTAATAACCAGCAGAGAAAAGCCTTGGAGCATCCTATCACTTCATCACTGGCTCACTGCACAGAGGTGCACCTCTTTGGCCAACGTAGGCTGGAAGGTTAAATGTGTTAATACATGTAAAGTGCTTAGAGCAATACCTTACACAGAATTAGTTGTCAATAGCTATTGTTATAGTCTAAATGATATGGAAAACTGTACAACTTCATTAAAAATCTGAAAGAGGAATTGAATAAATGAGGATGCATACTATCTTCCAGGATGGGAGTAATATGTTGTAGAGATTTCAATACTCAAGTTATTCTACAAGTGTCATTTCACTCTGACACAAATTCGAATGACAACAATTGGGGAGGAGGGGGGAATGGACAACATGGCTAGAAAATTCACATGGAAGAATAAATATATGGGAATGTCTAAGAGAAAATAGGAAAGAAGAGCAGTGCAGGTTAGTTGCATGACTGGGTATTAAAGTGTTCTAAAGTCACAATAATTAAGTCATTGATGAAAAAGCCATAATAAACCAGCAGATAAAGACACTAGGTTCCCAGAAGCATATCCTAAAATATGTTAAATCCAGAATATCCAATAAAGGTCACATTACAAACTAATGGAGAAGGCATGTACTATTCATTAAAAATTATTGGGAAAATTAGCTAGCTTTTGGGGAAGTATCTCCTTAGAACCTATCTTTTTTTATTATTCATACATGAACATACATAAACTATAAGTGTTCAGTAAACATCGTGAACTTGCAAAACACTCATGCATGACATCATACAGGGCTCCCATACATCACCCCCCCACAAACACCCCACATTGTTGCGAAACATTTGTTAACAAATCATGAAAGGGCATCATCAAAGTATTACTACTAACTATAGTCCGTATCTTCCTCCCTATACATTTCTTTTAAGGATTTATTTATTTATTTATTTACTTTTATCCATTTTTACATCAAAACAACATCCAGGGAGAAAAAAATTAAACCATAATAAAGCTAAAAGAAAATAGAGGTGAAAAAATGTATCTGGCCACCAGATAGGTAATGACATCTATGTAATGAGGTAATTGTACCTGCACTATTATTGTTAAAGTTAATATTTATTGTATGTGTACTATGTATTTGACACTGTGTAAGAAGCTTCGTATGCTTTTCTCATTGGGTTTCCAAGACAACCATAGATGTAGTTACTCTTATTGACTCCATTTTAGAAATGTGGAAGCTGAGGCAGAGGGAGCTTTAAGTAACTTCCTTACCGTCACACATCCAGGAAGTGGTAGAATCAGGGTACAAAACTGGCCGTCTAATTCCACAACCTGTGCACTTAGATTTTTGCCATCTGAAAAAAGTATGTGTGTGTGCATAATGGAAATAAAATTGAAATTGAAGTAGAAAAGACAAATTGGCAAGAAGGTAAAATGCACAAACTGATCAAGATATAAACAAAAACATTACAATAGAAGAAATGCAAATAGATAATAAACATGAAAAAAGTTGAACTTCTGAAATTACATGCACACAAAACAACCAAGACATCCTCTCTCTCTCTCCCCAAATCCACTCAGCTTTCAGCTTTCCTTGTTTGGTTTCCTTTACGACTGG